>JARQZK010004505.1:105000-123116 GCA_030704885.1 Cynegetis impunctata | reverse complement strand
TGCACTCTGTTGATTTCTTCAATGGTCAGTTGAACTCAGGACCGGTACTGCCTAATTTCGCCGTCACTGTGAGATAACAACTGAGCTTATGTGTTTTAAAATTCGGATTGCTCTTAAAGAATTAATATTCACTTAATGCACTTCTTTTCACGAAGGATTAATGAAGCAATCCCATCCTCGTCGCCAATTATATTTTTCAACACGAAGAAAACTATTTTTAAAAATAAGCGATTTTATTCAGAACGATGTTTACAGGTTGAGAGTTCAAATCAAACTTACAGTTCTATTATTCTAATTGTGCTCTCTAGCTAAAAAGGATGAATAAGCATTTCATATATATTATGCCGCAGCGTCTACAACTACAAATTCAGCATTTTAAAAGGGAGATACAGGCTGTCTCTCATATAACTATATTATATATATATATATATATCTATATATATATATATATATATATATATGTATATGTATATATATATATATATATATATATATATATATATATACGAGAGATATAATTTATTGTGATATATTTTATATATTTAATGTGCAATTTTCTATTGTATAGAGCACAGTAAACTTCAGGTATTCAGATTTTATTAATCAATCGACATATGTTTCGGCCGTATATAAGCCTTTTCAAGATTATAACAATGGCTGGGACATTTAACATTGTTATCAGCAATCTACATTTCATCAATTCATTTGAAACAACGCTATACACTACATTGGGTCTGACCCAATATATATATATATATATATATATATATATATATATATATATATATATATATATATATATATATATATATATATATATATATATATATATATATATATATATTTGACTGTTGAAAATCATCGAAAGTAATCACTCAAATTATTCGAACTTAAGGAATATGTACTCTTTTGTTTTAATAGCATTTCATCTCATTAGTGTTATCCATTCATTATTATTAATCCGTCAAATGTTAAATGTCTTGTCTCCTACTGAAACCTGAAACTCGCGACAGCTAATGTTTGTGAAAATAGTAAAAATTGTAGTACCACTAGAGAGCAGTGGCAGGACCATGCAGATTGCTCGATGTAAACCGAAAGTATTAGTCGCAGATAATCCTCTATTGGAGTGATCTTTGTTTCTTCCAGAGTGATGCACTGACTATATATGTATATATTTATATATATATATATATATATATATATATATATATATATATATATATATATATATATATATATATATATATATATATATATATATATATATATATATATATATATATATATATATATATATATATATATATATATATATATATATATATATATATATATATATATATATATATATATATATATATATATATATATATATATATATATATATATAGTTATATGAGAGACAGCCTGTATCTCCCTTTTAAAATGCTGAATTGTAGTTGTAGACGCTGCGCATAATATATATGAAATGCTTATTCATCCTTTTTAGCTAGAGAGCACAATTAGAATAATAAAAATGTAAGTTTGATTTGAACTCTCAACCTGTAAACATCGTTCTGAATAAAATCGTTATTTTTAAAAATAGTTTCTTCGTGTTGAAAAATATAATTGGCGACGAGGATGGGATTGCTTCATTAATCCTTCGTGAAAAGAAGTGCATTAAGTGAATATTAATTCTTAAGAGCAATCCGAATTTTAAAACACATAAGCTCAGTTGTTATCTCACAGTGACGGCGAAATTAGGCAGTACCGGTCCTGAGTTCAACTGACCATTGAAGAAATCAACAGAGTGCATAGTTAAGGGTAGCGCCGAGGACTCCACTTTGGAATAACGATCAGAACGTAAGTTGCAGTAGTTAATCAACTTCCTGTTTTTCCCATGGTTTTCAGCCCAAAACCTACAGACTCCCTATAACACATAGTTGTAGCAGGTCATTAGTAAATTAAGAATTTGTTTTAAATTTTAATTATTTTAAATTGACTTTCATCATTGATTCTTTGGCAGACTCGTTGAATAGATTGAATTTAGATTCAAGAAAGAAAAAAACTAAATTGTCCAAAGTTAAAATGGCTGAAGGTAACGGCTTAATGATAGCTCGTGAGTTTGGATCTCTATTGCCAAAATTCTCAGGAACACAAGCCGAGTTGAATTCATTCTTGAATTCGTGCGAAGAATATCTTACGCAATTTTCTAACGAAGACCAGATAGTGAAAACATATTGTTTGGCTGTCATTAAAAGCAAATTAATTGAAAAAGCAAATGCCGAGTTTCGATCATCTAATGTACCAAATAATTGGATCGGTATAAAAACATTTTTATTGAATAAATTTGGTGATCATGTCAATCTCGATGTACTTAAAAATCAGCTTCAATTTCTGCGCAAAAAACCCAATGAAGACGTTCTAGATTTCATTGAGTTAGTTAAAAATTATAAAATCCGAATTAATTATCGAATTGACGCAGAACCTACTTTAGACCAAGCTCTGAAATTATTACATAAACAACTAGTTTCAGACTTAGCAAAAAACGTCCTTATAAGTAATGTCTCAATAGATCTACAAACTGCTCTATTGACTACACCGCATATTACATTTGACTTAACGGTACAGACTATAGAGAATTATATGTCTCAAAAATCACAACTAGATTTGATGAGAACATGGAAACAACCAGTGATTGCACCTACGAAAACGTTTCCTTCTCAACCTATTCATTTACAACAAAGAACAGTACTACCGCAAAGACAATATCCGACGAATAGTCAGGTTTTCGGAAGAAATAACAAGGAAATACCTAAAACAAACGTGTTTCGACCAAATAATAATTATGTGGCGTATAATAGACCGACTCCTATGTCGACTATTTCTGTAAACCCAACAGCTCAAAAAACGTCAAATGACAGTTAGTTCGCAAATACCGCGTAATCAATATCAAAATCAACGATATAATCATTTCGAAAATATGGGACAAACACCGAATAATTTCATATCCGAAGAACTTACAAATCTCGACGCGGAAAATAGCGAAGAAAATATACATGAAAATCATGAATTGGACAACAGTCCTCCAGACGAAAATTTTGATGTCAATGAAGAAGATTGTAAAAAATTTTCAGATAATGATCTCGGAAATTCAATTGACATAAATTCTATAAATGACAAAATCGAAAAAAATTGCTTGCCTTACATCGCAATTGAATATCCGAAATGCAAATTACTTTTAGATAGCGGATGTACTGTCTGCTTAATAGATCCTAAGGTTGCTTATAACAGCATACCTCATCTCATTTATCCAGAAGACACTGATTTAATTTCACCTCACGGACACGATAAGAGTCATGAAAAAGTTTTATTTCCCGTGGATTCCTTTGGTTTGAAAAAAGAATTTCCTTTCGTAATTTACAAATTCCATACTCAGTATGATGGTATTGTAGGCTTTGAATTTTTAAGAAAAAATAATTTTACTATTGACTTACAGAATAATTTATTAATAGGTGAAAATTGTAGAATACCCATATATTTTCAAAAAGTGATTCCTAGAAAATTATCTTACCCTATAGATTTATCACATTCACCTATGAAAATTCAGAATCAATTAATTAAAATTTTCAATAATACTGAAAACGCCCTGCAATTAGCGGGACAATCCTTGAATTTCACTTCAAAAATCAAGCATCATATCAGAACTAAAGATGAATTTCCTGTTCATGCAAAAATATATAGATACCCCGAAAAAACACCGTGCGGAAATTCAGAAACAAATCGCGGAATTATTAGAAAAAGGCATTATCAGACCCAATCCCAAGAAAATAGAAGCCATTGAAAGATTTCCCTTACCTAGATCATTTAAAGAAATTAAATCTTATTTAGGTATGCTAAGCTACTATCGTAAATTTATCCCGAAATTTGCTAAAGTCACTAAACCAATGACTAAGTACTTGAAGAAAGACTCGAAAATCGACCTGACAGACAAAGAAGCATTCCTGACCTCAAAAAACCTACTAATTAATCATCCAATTCTAAACTATCCTGACTTTTCAAAAACATTCAATTTAACGACTGACGCCTCAAATTATGCTTTAGGAGCGATTTTATCGCAAGGCAATGTTCCTAATGATTTACCGATAGCATACGCCAGTAGAACGTTAACTGATCAAGAAATTAAATACTCGACGATCGAGAAAGAATTATTATCGATTGTTTGGGCTACTAAGCATTTTCGACCGTATTTGTACGGAACGAAATTTATTATGTATACAGACCATAAACCATTAATTTGGCTAAATTCGTTAAAAGAGCCAAACTCGCGTCTGATGCGATGGAAATTTAAACCAGAAGAGTTCAATTATGAAATTAAATATAAAACGAATCCTCGGAATCAACACATTTATCATAAAAAATAAAATTAAACAAAGAAAACACTAATTGGTTTTCGTATTTTCAGATGACCACTGTACGTATTCTCTTTCTAATAACGCTCGCCGAAATAATTTCAGATACACAGTCAAAATATGTCGACACTATCAATTTCTTAATAAAGAAAACTAATCAATTAAGAGACTCCCAAAATGTGGCTTTGAGAATGAATTCAATAACTCTCTATTCACACGAGATATCTATTCTATTAGGTAAATTAAATAGGAAGTGCTATTCATTTATTACACGAGAATATTCTGCCGCTATCAACGTTTAACGAAGTTCTGAAAATAAAACTGCTGCCTGTTACGCATTTCAGCGATTATTATGCAGCATGCACCGTTAGAGTATTTATCAAAGATTTTAACATTCTTTTCAGTATCACTATTCCTATTTTTCAAAAATTGAATATGACCTGTACAAAGTATACAACTTACCTTTCCAAAATACCAGTGTACCCCACCTTCAATCCTATGGATTAACACTCAACAAGAAAATTATATGGAGTACCGAGGTAGTCCAACAAGTAGAAAACTTCTACATTGGAAAACAAGATTACATGACCAAACCACCAGAATGCCTTACACATGTACTAGCTACACTTAAGGATCAATGTAGCCGTATACCAATCTACCCTCAAAAGGACCTATTTCAAATCGAAGATGGAAGTATCTAATGGTTTCAAGAAGATATACCCATTAGAGGTTCTTCATAAATACGCCCAAGTCGACCTCATCCCGTTGGAAACGAATTGGACTTATACTACCGACATATCAATGATTAAAGAAGAAGAAGTACCAAAATTAGAGGACATTTACCAGTGGGCTCCACATCCCACAACTCTTAGCATAGTTACCATTTTTTGTTTTGTTTATTGTCATTGTAATTGTATTTTTCTTTTTATATAAACTTTATACTAAGATTCGTCACCTCATTAAGAGGAATAACGAACTTTCCCAAAGAGGGGAAGAGTTATATGAGAGACAGCCTGTATCTCCCTTTTAAAATGCTGAATTGTAGTTGTAGACGCTGCGCATAATATATATGAAATGCTTATTCATCCTTTTTAGCTAGAGAGCACAATTAGAATAATAAAAATGTAAGTTTGATTTGAACTCTCAACCTGTAAACATCGTTCTGAATAAAATCGTTATTTTTAAAAATAGTTTCTTCGTGTTGAAAAATATAATTATATATATATATATATATATATATATATATATATATATATATATATATATATATATATATATATATATATATATATATATATATATATATATTTATATATATATATATATATATATATATATATATGTATTTATTTATATACGAATTCTGATGACTTATTGATTGAACTAATAGACTATATTGATATATTCAATATCTCATGTAATTTGTACAAATAATTAGTTACCCGTCTCCTCATTATTTAATTTCTTGTTGTACTCGTTTCTTTTAAGTACTAAAATTAAACTGAGATGCCAAGATTTCAGTATTCATTTCTATTAGATGAAGCCACCGTGTGGTGAAACGCTGCGTTATAGATTCAATTATAGTTCGTTAAAATCAAGCGTGTGTTTTTCTAATAATATAATCAATCAACTTCTCTGGATACAGGTTGAGATATGCCAGCGAACGTTCATGACCGATGATGCTGAATCTTTTCTAATGAATATTGGTGTCGGGAGCGAATGCTACTTTCGTTTTTTCGTTAAAGTACAACTAAAATTCACCAAGTTCATTGCACTTTCATTGTTGGACAATCAGTTTACTTGAACTGGAATAAATTGAGGTGGAATTGCGATAATCTACATTTCGCGTTATCTAATGGTAACCACCGGTATCATTTTCAATGAGTTTTTCATATAATTTCCTGTTTCTGACTTGTTCAAATGTTTCTCAGAAGTGTATAGATAAATATCTCATCCATAGAGACTCCATTTAATATTGTCATATATTTCACGGCATATTATTCAAATTGATCTCTATGTTGTGAATTTCTTTCTAGAAATTTTCTCGATTTATTAATAGAATAACTCATTTTCGTTTTCAAAAATTAAGAAATAATAAGTAATTGATTATTTTCGTAAAATATTTGTTAATATTGTTGATGAATATTTCAATTGTTTCTGAGTAAAACCTATTCGAACAATAAATAGGCATAAATTTCACAAGTTTGTAAGATAATTTAGATAAGTAATACCCGAAACTTCTTCAATAAATTAAATGATAGGTACCTACATTATATAACGTATGGCTAGTATTTCTTTCAATTTCTGAGATATTTGTGGTATTCTGTATTATATTTGAAACAATAGTGTATTCATCCTTATATACTTTTCATTGAGATAAAAGAATTTGGGGAATTTAGGATATTGAAATATTGCGAATCTTATCTTTTTCGAATTTTCGTATTCTTTTCAACTTTTTTCCTAGTAAACCAGTGCCGGATTAGCAACGTAGCAAGAGTAGCAAATGCTACGGGCCCCGCCAATTGGGGGGCCCCGCGCTCCAACGCCTGTCTGACAGTAAAAAAAATAAGTTTAGATAAGCGTTAAATATCTTGCATGCCTTAAACGCGAAACGCTTAGGCTATGCTTCACTCACACCTGAAAATCTAAAACTCGATTTCGTCACGTTAAATCGTAGGTATAGGTTGTATAATACCTACCACGACAAATGTTGGTGTCAAAATCTACAGCAATAATTCAAAGTTGTACCACATTTCTGAAAATTGAGCGCTGGCCGCACAAGTTATGTGTTTGTAGTACTTGCACTGCACTAAACGCAAGTTTGTTGAACTGCAAAACTAACAGGGGAATTCGCTAATATTGTCATCTATAGAGCTGGTCGTAAAGCCCGAACAAATAAAATAGGATTCTATCGACTATCAAACTATTATAATTTGATGTACATTTATATTTGGCACAATGTAAAAAACTGTAAAAATTTATTTAGATGTTAGTCTAGCATTGTATTTTTGTTGCATCAGTTTACATTACACCATATTATTGTAACACCAACACTTATGACCCCCTGGCGAATGAAAAAGAGTGGTCGAAGTTTCTTGTCAGTTCTCATGGATCAACCCCAATCATCTAACTCTGACCGTAGGCAAATTGGCTCAAATAGCTCTTTCACAAGTACCATGGATGTCATTTACTTACATGAATATTGAATTTGATTGTGTGTATGTAGCTTTGATTGTACCTAATGAATATTTAAAAGAATATACAAACTATTTTATTAGCAAAGTTAAAAAAAAGCCAACCAGTTTGATTCGTAAAAGTAATAAGAAAATATAGGAAGTTTATTTCAAAAACTGGTATCATTACACGCACAGATATTCGTGCTCCTACATAGCCGCTCCGGGTTGTCACACATTTTCGGTTTTATTCTCTAACCTGAGTTTAGTACCATAAACTTGAGAACCTAAAACGAACCAAGGGCCTCTTGGCCGAATTTGCTACAGGCCCCGTTCTGGCTTAATCCGGCACTGTAGTAAACCATAGTTCCCGTAGATGGTGCATCCGCAAGTTACTGCAAGTCAAAATTAAATATCGTAATCTTCAAGTCTATATCAGCAGTTTCAAGTATTTCGTACTGGTGACGATATTCAGCCAAAGAGCAGCGGTTTGGAAGGTCTTCAATTCTAAATTGCATCGTACTTGCTACGCATAATGATCGCTCGGCATGGCTAGGACGTGAAACGCATATTGCTAATATGCTCCGCGCTTTTCAATATTTCCGATATTGTAAAACGAAACCACTTTTGGGATTTATTACCAGATGCCCGTGTCTTGTTTTGGCAGCACGTTTGCGATGCTGTCGCTGTTTTTTCGAAGGTCCAATTTGATATAATACCGTTTCTGCATCGCCGCCAAGAGACATTTCATCTTCTTTTTATGGGGCCGTAAACATCACCTGATGCATAATATGGCGTACACGATGGTTTCCGATATAGCGATAAAAGGGCCCCCAGAAACATAATGTCTGATGTAACGGGGATTACATGCGCGTTTCCTACACGCTGACAGTGGGAAACAAGATCAGACGGAATAACTTATATTTGACATTTTTTACTAACCGCTTCGATTCAAATTCACAATATTTCTGAAAATTTTAAACCCTCCTGTACTGCTATTGTTACATTAAACATAATTGGTTTAGGTAATTACTTTGAGGAAGTAATATATTTGTGGTGTCTAATATTTGTGGCAAACGTCTGACATCTTACTACTACTGAATATCTTTCTGAATTGTCAACTCTTCATGTGAAGAAAAAAAGAGAAATAGATTATAATAAAACTCATATGATAAAAATTTTCCACTAGAAACCAGCTTACCAAAATATGACGACGTAGATAATATTATTAATCAGCTAGACATGTGTGTGTGTGTGTGTGTATTTTAATTTTAAACGTATACAAAGATAATTATTCACGTCTAATGCAAATTTTTTGCTATTTGAATTTCATGTAATGAATATTACACGGAATGTTTTCAGTGTACCGATTGCGGGGTACCTATATAGGTACATACAGTGTTATCCTCGGTTTTATTATATAAATGAAAATGGCATTTAATTAATAGAGATGTCGTAATTATCGAATTTCGTTAAAAATCTCGTCATCTTTTCTCGTGATTGATTTTTGTTGTATATCGAAGTTTGTTAATTAAAATTCTTGGAAATGAGCGTCTATTAATAGTGACACCTGTCAATTGAGAAAGTTCAAGTTGTATTCAAACATTTCAAGTCTCTCTTAATGATATAATGTGTTTTCTCTCGTGATTAATGGAAAATATTCGAATTATGTCATTATATTGCTTGTTTCCAAGTGTGATACTATGATAATTAATTATAATTGGAAAGAACATTTATTAATGTAGATGTTTAATTAGTTACAACGAAGTTTCTTTGAATAACGCTAACTCCATTTTGTCTGTCATTTCAAAGATTTATTTGGCAACTGTTGTTATCTAGGATTTAATTTCTCCCAACGCAAACTTGTTTCGTCAATAACATAATTTGATGTTTTTGTTGTAAATGAAAGAATTAGAACGAGTTATCATCTCGGAACTTCGTGTATGTTACTTATATTCGAATAAATATTTGATACTTGATAATCTTGATATACATTGTGCCCGAAAAAACCTGTTCTAAATAACAGTGTAAAAGTTGCAAAAATGTTTTTTGAATTTTTAGATTTTTTTTTGTCGAATTTGAGTTCTCGATTTTCAGTACTTTTATCCTTGTTCATAGTCGGGTTTCATGTTTATGACTCTTCAAACTTGTGACTGTTTCATCAAGTGGTGCTTCGCTCTTGCATTCAGTGTTTACAATTAATTCAAAACTGTTCTGAATTTTTGTGTTAGGTTCAGTATATATCGTAAAAACATTCGTGCGAAATCTGATATAATTTTCATTATTTTGTTTATTACTTTGATGTGAAATGTTTTTTTTAACAAAAATGTAATTTCTCTATTAAACTTATCCTCTGATTATATAATGATCATTATATAATTAATCATCTATTAGACTTATCAGATCTAACATGAATGTCTCAAGGTATTGATATTAGCGAGATTTTATGCAGGGGCGGTTGGAACCCTTTAAACATCTTTGGCCCTGACAGAAACATATATAACATTCGACTTTTGTGTTGTATGGGACCCTACTTCTACATCTTAGACATTTTATCAATAATTTGTACTTGAATGACTATCAAATTTGTGAGAAACTACCATCATATTTCTGTATTATTCTCTTAACTATTATAAACCCACGAGGTAATCCGAGATTAGAATAATTTTAGACGAGAGATCAATTTGAGGATCGGAATATCAATTTTCAGGTGAAAGGTTAAATGCTTACTTGGCAACAGAATGTCTGGATCGTGACGCAATTGGCGATATTGTGATTTTTACACCGCGTTAAATTCTGCTTAATTTTGGAAAGTGCGAATGATTATTGATAATAATGCGCAGAATGTTCAATGAACATTAATTATGCACTCGGCTACTAAATCATTTCTTTAAATATTTCACTTTAAATATTTCTAGGCGTTGGATGCTATTATAGCATAATAGGCTGCAGCCTTTGGAAAAAACAAAAGGAACAAAATCTCAACTTTCCATTTGAAAATATAATGTAGGTAGAATGACAATCAGGTGGTAGTAGGCCGTGTCTAGAATATTGGTAGCGAATATTTGGATGTTCATAATTTTGAAAACCTGCATCTCTTGGAAACATACTTTTCACGACAAAAAAGCTCGCGAATAATAATCTAATTAATTTAGTCACACATTTCACTTAAGTTTTATTCTTATACTCATTATTTTATTTTTTCATTATTTATTTCTTTAAATATCAATAAAACAAGGCATGGGCATTAGCTACTCGTAACACATTGAGAAAGACGATTATTTGTTTCAATTTCAGATATTAATTTATGGATCTCAAATTTGATACAGTCGATAAGTATCTCATCATATTTCTACTTTTTCGTATTAAATCAAATACACTTGCAATTGTAAACTCGAATACCAATATACCTACTAATTTGAAGAGAATATGATTTCTTTTTGAATGGAAAAAAAGTATGTTGAAATATCGAAAGAAGAAAATATTATGAAGCTAGATAAATTCGAGATATCAATAAAACTTCATTATCTCAACTTCGATACTTGTTTCTTTTATTTCTTTTGTCTGGAATTAATATACTGTAGCGAGTCTGTCTCATTTTTCATAACCCTGGTTAATATATCAAAAAATGATTTCGATAAATTTCCATACTACATACTAAAAAACGCGTTTCATTAATAATCTCTAATTGGCGTATATTTGGCTCACAACTCCGTTGGGTCGACGTGAGTGATACTCTGATATGCCGTCAGTGCTACCAAGGTCGAGCTTATCTAGTAAACAATATTTACGGTGGTCTGCAGCAGCAGGTATTGACAGCGCATCTCTTCCTACGTTCCACGTATTTTTTATGCAGATCTTCCTTATTTACGTTTTTTGTGAATCCAAAGGTTATTTTGAATTCGCCATTTCTGTGTCTACAAGTTGCGAACTAGAGACAGTTCAAAAAACAAAAAGTAATAAAGCATGATATGTTTGTGACATTCTCATAGTTATATTCGTTCGCAGATTATGCAGAAACGGCCACTATAACTATATTTCGTGGTCTACAAAACCGAGACAAATAATAGTACTTAAGTATATGTGAAATTGGGATTTTTTAATTCGTTCATCTTCCGCAACGTGTAGGTAATATATATTTAGATATGCTCAATGCTTTTCAGCTATCGTCATACCCACATACCATTATATTCAACTTATTTCAAAATTTCCATTTCTTCCGGTTATTTAGGTTTATAAAGAAATTTTCTTTCACATTGAAAAGTGAATGAATAAGCTCTTCATATTCAGAAATAATGTTTTCAATATACTTAATTTGACATTAAAAATGCTGAAAAAATTATACGTTTTGACATAGGTATGCAAAAAGGAAATTGAAGTATTGATAAGTTAAAGTATTCTTTCCTTCTATACAAAATACATCAAGGATCCGAAACATAGTAACATTTTCAGTGTTAAAATATATTCGTAAATGTTCATCAATTTTTACGGTTCTTATTTTTCCTTCTCCTTCATCTGAAATGGAAAGTATTTAAATAAATTAATTAGTTCGTACATTGTAACATGAATCAAGAAAACTGATTAAATTAGTCTTTGATAATGTGTCTCTTCCGTTGTCAATGTATATTTCATTTTTGTTTGTTAATACACTGTCAGCTGTAATTCAAAAATGCATGTTCACTTCATGATGAATCTCGCGTGGGAAATGACAGCGGTGTGCTTTCTCCATTTCGTATCATTTCAACTTCAGAAATCGTTATTATATCTATTTACAGGCACTAACGATCCTCTTCATATTTCATGAATGAATTCGACGGTATCGGCATCTTCCACCAACATTAATCATTATATCAACATACTTTCCTCATGCGAGCTTGTATTAATCTGGTGACAGAAACACGTTTCAACAATGAAATAATTATCGCACGACCAACGAACTAAAGGAATCCACTCTACAGAGAGATATATGACAAGGAACGTTTCAAGTCTAACTAATACTATCAATAATGCGCGTAATATGTTGGAAATTATGGGCTCTAGCTCTAATCACTCTCATAAGCCCGTTACGGCGAGGCGGCTGTGAAAATTATATTTTCTTTCAATCTCTTACCATGAGTTAAATTCTTAAAGAAAGTAAAGAGTTTCAATTCATATTGTTAGAAATGCGTGTTTGAGATTTCCCATATTTTATCAATAATAACCAATTATATATTCACTTTGGAAATTGTTCCTTTGCTCAGGATAGGAAATTCAATGAAATGATATTTAAAAAAAAAGGGTCACGGTGCAAACAAAGAAAGCTTACTAATTTATTTTAAAAAATTCGAATTACGCCGAAATGGAAAAAGGATCTATACTCAATTTTATTGAACATGTATTCAAAGAATAAGTAACCACTACGGGTAATAATCTTCATTTTCAATACACTTAGACTGTGAAAATAAAGGTATGTAGTATTCTAATATACCTTTCTATCTACGTTTTCGGGAAAGAATAGCATATTTTGTTTCTGTTATGAGACAAAAAAACCTATTATGAAGTATTGAAAATGACACTGCAAACATTCTCGCTTTGAAGACTGGAGGTACTGATTGTTTCATTTTAGATATTAGACATTTTTAACAGTTTTGGTTATCCAGAGTGAGTAACTTAGTTATAAATACGATTCATTAAAATGTAGTAGGTATTGAATTCAAAACATTTTAGGATATTACCCATTATAGTTCAATAAATTAGTTTTAGTTGATATAGTTCCACATATTTGCTAACCTTTTTACTTCAAATTACACTTAGTTCTTTATTGTTGCAGAAATAAGAACTCAGATTAGAAACGTGATAGATCGCACGTTACAGAATATGTTTCACAATATAAACTTTTTTATACTGCAATAGGCAACCAATCAAACACCTCCGCAGCTACATTGGTTGCCTATCTTGGAACCCTAATAAGATAGCGTTAGTATATTTCAATTACATGACGTTGTATTGTGTGAATCTGCCACATTAACCACTTCGAACCACTGATGGTTATGAATTGAAATCGCCAAATTAAATTGATACATGACTGTTAATAATAAAGGCGGAAACACATTATTGAAACGTGATACAACCCGACAAAACGCGACGCGTGTTGAATAAAATCAAATCCTAGAAATTTCTATGACCAGAATCACACCATGAACTCCCGACGTCATGCGATACAGACACACGCTACCTGATCTAGTCGACGTGTTGGGCGCTGTATGTTTCTAAGTAACAACCGATGTCACTCAGGAATTGTCTAAAGCGTACGTTAAAGGCGGAAACACATTATTGAAACGCGACGCGACAAAACGTGTTGACACCTGATGTATAATGTGCACTTACCAACATGTGATGCCACACAACACACAAGCAATTAATTATTCTTCGTTCATTTTTGTCAAATTTCTGCCAAAATTCAGTAAATTATAGGGTATCAACGTATGAACGTACGCTTTATTTGACAATTCCCGAGTGACATCGGTTGTTACCTAAAAACATAAAGCGCCAAACACGTCGACTAGATCAGGTAGCGTGTGCCTGTATCGCATGACGTCGGGAGTTCATAGTGTGAATCTGGCCATAGAAATTACTAGGATTTGATTTTCTTCAACACGCGTCACGTTTTGTCGGGTTGTATCACGTTTCAATAATGCGCTTCCGCCTTAATACGTTGATATCCTATAATTTACTGAATTTTGGCAGAAATTTGACAAAAATGGCAGAACAATTAATTGCTTGTGTGTTGTGTGGCATCACATGTTGGTAAGTGCACATTATACATCAGGTGTCAACACGTTTGGTCGCGTCGCGTTTCAATAATGTGTTTCCGCCTTAATTGTTCGGATATCATTAATTAATGAATGAAATGTGTCTTTTCGCTGAAAAAATAGTTGCCATGTTCTAGAGAAATAAATAACGTTAAATTCCTGTTCCAGGTAAGTTGAGGTTGGGACTAGATATTTATTTGAACACGACACGCACTCCGCTACTTTGTGGTAGGTAAATACCAGTAGCAGTCGCCATTCACAAGTCGATGCCACCAACGCAGTACTAGTTTTTAATTAATCCACACTGTATATTCTGTTTTTGCTGGCCACATCGAGCCTTTCATGGTAGATTTACTGGTATCCACATCTGCATGTGAGTGTCAGGGACGCATTCCTCAAGGATGTGAGTGCACGTGGAAAAACGTGACCACTGGATTATATTCTAATTCTATTAGTTAATTACAGATAATATTTGAGATTTTATCTTAAGTGAAAGACGTATTACGCTTTATATGATACTTCTTTTAGAAATGCGGAGTTTGGAACGGCATACCTTATCTAGTCATGCTTTAAATTCTCCATAAGTATTGGTCCATAAGTATTGGTAACATCGGCCATTTGTCAAAGGATTTTATGAGTAATTTTCGCACATCGATATCACAATATCCATGACTGAAATATGTCTAACCATTTGTCAATTTGAGGAAATACGTAAAGTGTTGAAAATTTTAGAACTTAATTCATGGATCCAAATCTAAACCATTTAGAAAATATAATTGTTGTTTTAATTACCGCTCATATTATCACCTAGGGATGTTAATTTTGCTCCCTTTGAGAGTGGTATACTTTAAATTACTATGATCTTTTACACTAATCCATGTGATTTATAAGAACTCGAAGAAACATCCGTAGTGCTTAAAGTGATTGAGTAACAAATTGTTTTTACGATGAACAGGTACCGAGTCGGTCCTGTACACGTGTAACGATGTTAATTTTGACTCCATCAATTAATCCTAATTGGCATATGGATTAAATTTCCTTCCGTACGTCGAAACTAACGCAGGTAAAAGTGCCACTGGTTTGGACACTTCCTGTGCCAATGAGGAAGATGTGGAAACGTATAAACTTCAATACTTTCTCGAAACGGTTTTTTTCCATTTTCATGTTTAGGTTTACTTGTTCATTTCAAAAAATAATATTAAAATAACTGATAATGAGCGTTCCGTTATTAACGGAATGTTCCTGCGCTCGGTTCTTACTAATTTCTGTTAGATTATTTTCTATACAACCTTTAAAAAACCGCGAATGCTAAATTTCGAATATATATATATATATATATATTTATATATAGGGTGTTCCACCGGGAAAGAACGCGATCTGTATATGGAAAACTACACATAGGAAACTTTTGAAAATTTGACAGTATACTAATGTTGATAGGGGAAACTCGACTAAAATATTTTCAAGATGGTGGCACTTCCGGTTATACCGGAAGTAGATACCAACTTGCTTATTTTAAATTGGATACCCTATATATTAATACATTTTTAGATTCTACGTAAGATTCTAGGCAGATTTTATGTATTATGTCCTATACCTAAGTCTGAGCGTTTTTGACATATTTAGGTTTTTATGTCAAAAATGACGATTGCAAGCCCTAATATAATTATCAATTGTTCCTATAAGGATTCCCGTATTACTTACTTTGCGGTGGATTCCTTATTGAAAAAGACTTGCTTCAATAGATTTTGTATGGTATTTGGATAACTAATCATACAGGGTGTTCGAAGAAAAAGATCTAAAATGAGATTGAGAAAACTGACAAAAATCAATTTTTTCAAATGGAAACGCCCCATTTTTCTTATTTTGTAGTATTTAGTATTCAAAAAGAAGATCACTTTGTATAAAGTTATCTATACTTAAAATTCGAAGTTTTCGAAATATTGCCAATTATATATTTTTATACGGTAATTTTGCATTTAATCGTTAAACAATTAGATCTAGGATAGCCACGATCGTATTTGACATTTCAAATCATCGTAATGGCACCCCGGTTAAATTATACAAACGAAAATTATTCAAACTTTTAAGGCTTATCTAAATCATTTTCATTTAAATGCTGCACTAATGAAAATATGGATAGCATAGGGATGATATTTGTGTTTCCGTAAAATTCTTAGAACTGACGATTTATATAAGCCTGATTCTAATGCTATCTGCCTTGTAGATTTTGTTGGATATGCTTCAAAATATCCCAAAATTGCTATTTCAATGTTTTCATTGTTAACAACTGGTTTCTTTTTGTACACTTATCCCTTTACGGATCCAAAATTCTTGAAGTTGATGGTTTTTGTTTATGAGGATATCGGGTCGCACATGTATCACATGTTCTTGAAATAATTTATCACATTGTCCATAAATAATAATTAAGTTTAAATAATCTTCGTTTGTATAATTTAACCGGGGTGCCATTACAATGATTTAAAATGTCAAATACGATCGTGGCTATCCTAGAACTAATTGTTTAACGATTAAATGCAAAATCGCCATATAAAAATATTAAATTGGCAATATTTCGAAAACTTCAAATTTTAGGTATAGATAACTTTATACAAAGTTACCTTCTTTTTGAATACTAAATACTACAAAATAAGAAAAATGGGGGGTTTCCATTTGAAAAAATTGATTTTTGTCAGTTTTCTCAATCTCATTTTAGATCTTTTTTTTCGAACACCCTGTATGATTAGTTATCCAAATACTATACAAAATCTATTGAAGCAAGTCTTTTTCAATAAGGAATCCACCCCAAAAAAAAGTAATACGGAAATCCTTATAGGAACAATTGATAATTATATTAGGGCTTGCAATCGTCATTTTTGACATAAAAACCTAAATATGTCAAAAACGCTTAGACTTATGTATAGGACATAATACATAACATCTGCCTAGAATCTTGCGTAGAATCTAAAACTGTATTAATATATAGGGTATCCAATTTAAAATAAGCAAGTTGGTATCTACTTCCGGTATAACCGGAAGTGCCACCATCTTGAAAATATTTTAGTCGAGTTGCCCCTATCAACATTAGTATACTGTCAAATTTTCAAAAGTTTCCTATGTGTAGTTTTCCATATACAGATCGCGTTCTTTCCTGGTGGGACACCCTGTATATATATATATATATATATATATTATATATATATATATATATATATATTATATATATATATATATATATATATATATATATATATATATATATATATATATATATATATATATATCGGTTTATAATTAATTTTCGTGTTGCCAACGGTGATATATTTTATAAAACAAAATAATTATGTATATTTTCAATGAAAAAATGAAACGTCATTGCTTTTTGGATTTAATGGTGCATGATTATGTTTTCGAGTAAGACAAATGAGTTATCTTCATCTGTAAGAGATCTTTTCTATTACAAAACGAATCACACACTCTGCCATCGAAAATAAGAGGAGAACGAACCTACGATTATAATTTTTGTCTCAAAATCATGCATAGATTAATCTCTTTAAATATTGTCATACATATTAAACATTAAATTTCTGGGAGGTTACTCCAATCTCTATCTCTGTTTCGATTATAAAACGGAGATTATTTGCCAATGCCGGATTTGAATGACACTGATTTGTTCGATTGTTTGTACACTATCAAGCATAGCGTATTCGAGTAGCCGACCCTGATTGACACGCTTGATTTATCTCACATACCAGTACAGA
>JARQZK010004505.1:0-100000 GCA_030704885.1 Cynegetis impunctata | reverse complement strand
TACAGTAGGAGAAAAATTAGCGAAGAAAATTGATTCTCCGCCAAATTTCAAAGAGAATGAAAAATATATAAGAAACTCAATTTTTCTTTCTCCAACAGATTCTATTGAAGTTCAAAATGTTGTACAAGAACTCAAATCTGGGAAATCTTGTGGAGTTGATGGTTTACGAGCAGAGACCCTTAAGGAAATATGTGTGGAAGTATCACAACCACTCACATTCCTTATAAACAAATGTTTTGAAAATGGATATTTTCCACGCATATTCAAATTAGGAATGATAAAGCCACTTCACAAGGGAGGAGATAAAACAAAGATGTCAAATTATCGTCCTATAACTATCATTTCAGATATAGCGAAGATTATGGAAAAAATAATTGCTTCTCGTGTAAATTCTTTTCTGGAAAAATTCAATATTGTTTCGAACCTTCAATTTGGATTCAGACCAGGAAAATCTACGGAAGATGCAATCAAACTATTGATATCTAAGATTTACAAATATATGGACTCTGGGACACCGTCTTTGTGTGTATTCCTCGACTTATCAAAGGCCTTCGATACAGTTTGTCATAATAGGCTATTGCAGAAATTGTATAATTGTGGATTTCGGGGAAAGTGCTACGATTTACTGAAAAACTATTTGTGCGATCGAGAGCAAGTAGTAAATATAAATGGGAAATTAAGTAACCCCATAACAGTTAAATATGGGGTTCCACAGGGTACTATCCTGGGGCCTATTCTTTTTGTTATTTACGTGAACTCTCTTCTCACATCCGATACTAAGGGTGAAATAATGTGTTATGCAGATGACACAGCAATTCTGTATAGTGCTTCAAACTGGAATGAACTGAAAATTAAAGCTGAAACAGATTTAGGAGAACTGAATAAGTGGTTTCAGTACAATAAGCTGACTCTGAACCCAGAGAAAACAAAATATGTTCCATTCACTTCTTATGCCAACAATTTGCCTCGCTTAGATCCTCTAGTTACACCTGCAGGACAGAACATTGCGGTGGGTTCATCGTCTGTCAAATATCTGGGTATCATGATTGATTGTCATCTAAAATGGGATATGCAGATTCAGTATATTGTTAATAAAATTAGATATTTCTTGCACGATTCAAGTACCTACAAAATAGTTTTGGATACGCCAGAATTGAAGATGATTTATTGTTCATTGATACAGTCACAGTTGTCGTACGGAATCCTGGGATGGGGTGGTGCATATCAAGCGCATATGAAAAGACTACAAGTGATGCAGAAATGGTTCATCAAAATTGTTCTGAAAAAAGAGAGAACTTATCCAACTGACCGCTTATTTGAGGAATCTGGATTGATGGAAATGAATAAACTATATGCTTATAGGATGATGCTCAACCTATTTAAAGATAGGTCTGTAATGAGAACAGTGGCCCATCAACATGAGACCAGATCAGGAGGAGGAAAATTAATAGAACCCAGAGCGGAAAAGACAATTGGCCAAAGAAATATGGTTTACCTGGCCCCTAGAATCTATAATTCTCTTCCCGCTTATATTAAAGAGTCAAAAACTTATGCAACTTTTCAAAAAATACATTCAGAGTGAAAACTCTAAAAAGTTTTATGACATTATAAATCCTGCAGCATGCAATTTTGCATGCTCATAGAAAAAGAAAACATATATGAACTCATTAAATTATGACATCGGAAGGAAATTTGATGATGTTAGAACCTACCGAATATCGACATTTTTACCCAATTTGTGAAATAATAATCCCGATTGTGACATTTTTACTCTATTTTGACATGCACGACCTGATTTTTGACTTTTTTTTTGTGATAGACTGTGATTGTTTTGAAGTTGTTTTTCGGTTTTTTTATGTATTTCTTTGAAGCAAAGGTCGCGTTGTGATATCTATATTCGTTATAACACAGGTGGCTCTACTTTGAGTAGATCTGCCTCTTTCAATTTATGTTTGTTTGGAAATCTATTTTGAATTGATTATTTTGTAAACCATTATCAAATAAACATCATTATTATTATTATTTTTATATATATATATATATATATATATATATATATATATATATATATATATATATATATATATATATATATATCACAGCATTCTGAAACATCCTCTTCAGTCGTTAATGCACCGATAGCTGCATTGTCTAACCATAATTCTTATAATAATTGTGTATTTCACTGCAGTTCCAGCAATTTTTGATTAAGTTTAACATTGAATAAATAGTTTCTCCATATTTTTACGTATCCTTTTATAATATATAAATTAAAAATTACAAAACAAACATATATTTGCTTTTCTTCTTCTCTTACAGTTGCGGGATGGTTATTGATGACAAGCTAAGAATTTATGAATTACTAACGTCAGTTTGATAAGTTGACAGTTCATTCGGGAAATATTCCCCCGAATTACACTCGTGCATCAAAATAACCGGATAATTTCGCATTCCAGCGTGTTGTCTTTGAAAAACTGCATTCGGTCATTTTCATATTTTGGTCAAAGAACTCATGCAGTTTTTTGACAACACGCTGTCATGCAAAATTATCGGTAATTTTGATGCACTTGTGCAATTACTTACGAAAATCGTGGCCTAGGAGGTCTAAAACTGATTTCAAAAAAACTACTCCCGCGCCTGACTGCTTTCCTTAGATACACTGCAATAGTATGTATTTTCGGGGAGAATATGACTTAAAAGGTAGTAATTGAAAATATCTAGTCGAAGGGACCCATTAGACGAAATTCCCTCATAACTGTACCGACTCGACAAAAATATGCCTTATCACTTCCTGTAAACAAACCGAGCGCGTAGTTTGTTGGTCACAAACACCGGTCGGAGTTGCAGGAAGGAACTACGCAATACGCATAGATTCAATTCAAAAGAATCGCCGTGTAACACCGGGCGCCGATTCCCCAAAGACGACGGCGCACCGGCTGCCATGTCCGAATTGGCGTGAGGATTTCCATTCCACACGCAGCGGGGCCGGAGGAGGAGAGCACCGACTATCAGGATATACGCCGCCAATTCTACTGCTGACTGTGCTGACTGATCGCCGCGATCGGCCTGGCCAGTCTGTCTTCGCTTGTTCTGTAAGTGAGGTTAGCTTCGCTCACACTCATTTTGCGATTTTTCCGCAAATGGTCGCTTTCCCGAACGGGCAACAGCATTTTCAGCGTCTCCGAGTGTGTTTTTCATGAAGGAGATTTGTTCCGGTCGTTCGAAACAAATTGAGATTGTATTCTAGTTTGTGAACTTTTTTCTCATTTGGAGTGGTTGGATTTTTTGTTTTTTATTGGATTATTTCGGTGGATATTTGGAGGTGGGTGACACTTTGCTGTTATTATTTTTTTAATAGCGTAAATGTAGAACACAGATTAGCTTGAAATTATTCATTTCGCCTTTTACACTTCTCAAGGAGTCCTACTATATTCTACAATTTGTATTTTATTAAAAGTTTTTTCCTAAGAGCAACCATCGCTAAAACTTTTTATAGAAATAAAGTAATTTTTGTAATCTTTTTGGAAATTACTTAATTTTCGCTAATTCATTCAGTTAACTAAAGTTACCTATCAAACTATTCAATAAAATAAAATTTTTCGTAAAGGAAAATAATTAATTTTGTTATTTTTGTTCTAACAATCTCCAAAAGATTCCTATTAATGATGAAAGGTATTGGTCTCCCTATGATCTTGTGTATTTTTTGTTTTTTCATGTTACTAAATACTTACTCGCATCTGGCCAATTCGATATAATAAACAAATCAGTTTTTCATTGAGATTTGCCCATTAAAGAAGATCGAGAGGAAAATTCTAAAAGAAAATTTCTGTTTTAGTTTATGATTAAATGGTTAGCGTATTCCACAAATGCGAGATATTGTAGTGGATAAATGTGGACATTTTATTTTCTCCTGAATCATTCTATGTTATGAACCATCGACCAAGCCGTTAATATTGACCAATTTAAATCCCCAATAAAGGGTTGAAATTTTTTTACATGGATTGAGTTGATGCTCAGGAAGTGCGTTTTGGTTGTGGAAACGTCTTCTCTAATCGCACATTTCTTGTTTTTTCGTGGTGTTCGAAGATTGAATCATCTAGACTGAGTTAGATGGTTGAAATTTTACGTTACGTAGTTTGATTTGATATTAAGGAAGTGCGCTGCTGTAGTGATCTCAACTATTTTCTATAACCGCCTCCGTTTTAATTTTGAGATTTCATGTGTTTCTTTGTTCTTGTGGTTTGGTGCACCTCCACATCTGAAGCTTCTGCTGATTCGGCTAGACGGGGTTGTATTTTGGTACGTCGAAGGAAATGAGTTAAGCAAAATGCATTTTTTTAAATGATATCAATAGCCTCATTTTTATGTTGAAATTTTATGATTTTCGAGCAATGCACATTTATCTACATTCACTGCAAATTCTGTTGCAAAGGACCCATATAAAATGGTTCTCGTTGGAATTTCTCAATTTTTTTATATGTTTTTATATCCTTTGTAATCACCAATATGTGAAAGTTTTAAACAGTTTCTATGTCTAGTTTCGATTGAATTTTTGAAATGTTGCGATAATTGTATAAAAGAATTTTTCCACGTGAAATTAATTTATTATAATATTTTTGAAAAATTATGTAAACAGTTTTTCTAACAATTTCAGATCAGTACCTACAGGGTGGCTCTGAAATAGTCACAGAGTTGGTTAAAAATTAATATCATATCATTTTTTGAAATATTTTCTTGAAACTTTTATTGGTATTATATTAAACTCTTTAGATACAATTGAATATTAGAACATATACTAACAATATCAAAAAACTGTTTATTAACTATGGTGGCCTATTACCTGCATATTTTCTAAAAGAAACCTACTGGGATATTTAATATTATTTTGGTGAGGTGCATAGCCCAAATACCACAAGACACTAAAAATATGGGACCAGCACCCCACTGTTCTCGATCCACTTTTACAAGTGCAGTAGTACGGTTATATTGTCATTATCTATTTCTTCATAGTTATTCTCTAAATTATTGGTATTATATTTAATCCATAACTGATATTTCACTGCATTTCTGAACCTGGAGGAGAAACGACATCTTAGTAGCCCTGGTTCTATGATCCTTTGATCAGTTTCGAAGAAATTTGCTCCTTCTTCCTCAAAGCTATCCTGAATATAAGAGGAAGCTAATCCAATTTGGTAAACTCCAAATGAAAGTTCACTTAGGTATTCCGAATCCAAATTAGGAAAATCCGAAAAATAATTTAAATTGAAACGTGTCCAATTTGCACGAATATGGGCCAAGTTATTCTCTAAAACACGTAGTCGTAGACGATTTACCCTGATGGATTTCTCTCGATTTTCGCTAGTTTTGTAACTGTCATGTTGAGCTGTTTTGCTTATACCTATGTAGGTCGGATCAGAATACAAATGATTTCTATTTAGGTGGATGATGAATAAAGTAGCGTCTTTAATATTTAGATTTTCTCAAAAGTGTTTAATATAATACCAATAAAAGTTCAAGAAATACTGTTATATAAATTATTTTTTGACAAACTTTGTAACTATTTTAGAGTCGCCCTGTAGAGAAAATAATCATTTCTGATCTGCAATAATTGTTAAAAAAAGAATGAAAAATATATTTTATTCGTGAAATATCTACAGTTGGTCCCAAAGTTATTATAACAAAAATTATTTCACACTAACAAAGTTTTTAAAGCTTATCACATTTGGCTTAATCGCAACATTTCAAAAATCCATAAAATCGAAACTAGACATAGAAACTGTTTAAAACCTTCACATTTTATTGATAACAAAGGATATAAAAACATATAAAAAAATGAAGAAATTCCAACGAGAACCATTTTATATGGGTTTCCGTGCGGGGTCCTTTGTAAGTGAACTATGTTGATATAAGGGATTAGTGATATTAAGCGATATTAAATGTGTTTTCTCACTGTCGCAGTTTTTAAGTGAAAATTTCACGCGTTTTTGTATTTATTCAGTTTCAGCGCTTGTATGTAATGTAGAGTTGTTAAAAATGTGTATGTAAAAAGGAGGGAAAATGATGATACATATGAACTTAGTGACGGGGCACTGCTGAATAAATTCACGAATACGTTTACTTGGCGTACTGGGTATTTGCCTCGGTATATACTGCATGTATCAACTAGTACAGGTTCTCATCAATCTAATCCTTTGTTCGATTAAGTTTCTGCCGATCTAACTTTCATTGTATAAATCGATTAAGGTCATCATTGATTGATAGTACATGTTTGAACAAGCACTCGGGGCCCATTACGTACGTAGAAAGTGCACGCATAGCGCAAGATCTGAAATTTCGATATCTATCGGCATTCTTGTAGGTGAACTTTTATCTTACTCGAGTAATGAGAGATAAGATAAAATGATCAAATATGGCACTTTCGCAGTGCAAGGCATACTGGAGGACGTGGCCGTAATTGTGTAAAATGAATGTAAATACGAAATTGAATACGATTTGAGAGAGCCACAATGGATTTCATCATACTGTTTACCGTATCTGCCTCAGTCAATCTATGAATATATAGAAATCTCAGTTTTTCGGTGAACGCAAAAAAAAGAACAAGTTTGATGGAAAATTCGATTAGGTTAATATGTAGATCGTTGAAATGCTTAAACGTATTTTCGTCGAACGGTATATCAGCGTGAACTATAATCAATCCACTTGTTCAACTCCGAACATTTCACTGCTCTCTTCTATAATAACTGTATTTAATATTTTTATTAAATACCTAAAGGAAAGTACATACCCCTTTAATACAATCTTAGCTTATTGATACATTGTTGCCAATATCCAATAAGTACGATTGTTTTGTTTTTCATGTTGGCAATCTGGTTCAATTATAGTTACATAACAATCCGCGTTTTATGAATGACTTGCTGTGTCTATCTTTAATATTTGGTCTAAGAATGCATTGAACAAAAATAGTATCAACCAGCTGCAGTCTGGGCGACTGAGTGGTTTCGGACTTTTAATCTGTAGTCTTTAGTTCGAGCTTAGTGTAAGATATGAGCAAAATATTATGATTGTTTCTATAATAATTTATATAATAATATAAAATGAATACAATCATTCAAGATCTATCCTTGCCCGACGCTGCTTGGCTTCTGAGATTTAACGAGTTCATGCTATAGCCGTAAACATAATATTTCGTCATTTTCACTTAACTCAAACATTGGGTCGATAAAATAAGTGATCATAGCGTTGCCACTTGGTATTTCTCGGAAAAACGAAAAAAAACTTAATTCAGTGTGGTTGAAATAATCCTAAAATAATATTGGATGTACTGTAATGCAGAACACTTTTAGGTATCTATGGTTTGTGCAGAAGTTTGCCACAAGAAATGAATCTCCAAAGAGATGACAAGAATTTTTTTATCGATGTTATTCGAAAAACAATCCGATTCATGACCAAAAAACTCAAAAATTTTATACTTCAGACACAAATAGTCAACAGATTTCAGAATTATTTGGGTCTTGTTTCATTCGAAAAAATATCGGCATTATTAAACCAATATTGAAACGATTCGATATAGACGAACTAAGTAGGTACCTATCTCGTTCACACGAGTGAAATATTTCTTTTAAATATCAGATAACTGATGTTAGTGTGGTATCTGTGAAGAAAATTATTATTCACACAGACTATTGAACTGCTATCAATCATTTTACGAATATCTATAATCCGATTAAAAATAATGTAAATTGAATCGTTGTCGCTACTCATGCGAGCAGAATCCCCATTCGAAAGAAAAAACGCACCATGTTTGTTTTATGATATATGGAATACGGCGAGAGGAATAAACCAGTTTGGAGTTTGGTTGATTTTTTATCGCCATCTCGAACTGCGAATTGATAACGAGATATTGTGATTATTTGTGGTGATACGACGTGCACAATTGAATTTGTTGTCGATTATCTCCTGTGTACTGCGGATCTAGAGAAGAGTGCTTTTCGTCCTTCTACTGCTATATCCGGAATTTTTTAATCAGCTATCAGGTATCTTAAGAATAAACGTAACAACAGTTGAATGCTAATTACATATAACTACCTTAAATATAAGGGAAAGATAAAATGTTTCTAGGACCGTTTTAAATTTCTATCACTTTTAAGATTTTCAGATTTTGTTGTTTCGTGTACGTGATAGTTGTGTTTGGTTTATGACTATACATGATGTGACCTCGGAAGTGAGTAAAATTTTTTATTAAATAATTCTTATTATACGCGGTCTTCAATTTCTTCTTGTGGTGATATATTATTGAATATAAAATTCTACACGTGTACGCGTGTTGAGAAACTTCGGTTAAATAGCTTCAAAGATATTTTTGGGGATGAATTGCTTTAGCTGAAAAAAGTATTTTAAATGTACTTGTTGATCTGAATTAATAATATCATCACTCTTTTGAAAAGGGAGAATTATTCATATACAGTTACTGATAATAATTAGAATGAACACTATGCTTAACGATTTGCTAATTATTAAGTTATCATCATAACGAACGCATTATTAAGGCTTGAAAATGGGCTTATTATCCGAAGCATTTTATCAATTTCTTTATTATTTAACATATATAGTAAACGTTTTGCCAATCGTGTATTTTAATCATCAATATTAATCATGTTGCACCAAGAGATTAGCGAAAAGTCCGTGTCACTTGTATAGAACATGTTTCGTTCGATTGTCTGATATTTATGTAATATTGACTTCGGTCAATAGGGGCGTATTTCTTCGAATATCTGTATAGAACTAGTTAGTATCATAAATAAATTACTTATACGCTCGACAATAAAAAGCTAATTTGATTAACACGTCAATATTTTCCATTGTTCTCCAGTATATTCCTATCGCTCTGACATTGGAAAGTGTATATTCGTAGAAACAATAGATTGGCGAGTCCGGTGAACACGATTCGCACACGGCGAACTATTGCAAAATTCGTTTTGGACAATTCGGACGTTATTTATAACCGTTTTACGGCCATTTTATCGTGCTCGAACCTACACATTCATCATGCTTTTCTTAGATTATGACCCATTTTGCAAATGCAGCGCTTTGTGCGATGATTGACTAACTGCTTTAACATCGGACGAAAACAAAACTGTTGATTGAAATTTTTATCCGGCGTAATACTCGTAATATAATGATTCAATATTGAAATGTTTCGAAGGATAAACTGTTGATCGATTAGTGTATGGAACCACAGTTGGACTTTCTAAGTAAATACACTTTCTCTTTCAATAATTTCGAATTGAAATAACTTGGTACCTATATTTATGAAAAAATGTAAGCTACATTGTTTTCTTTATATCAAGTTTCTTCGAGGGATTTGTAATTATATCATATATAAATTACAAATATTTTTAAATTTAATATAAAGACATTCGGTCTAACATTCACCAAATTTACTGTGACAATGATTGTGATTTCACTCGAATTAACCGTATACTCTGTCATCCGAAAGATGTTCAAGTTTTGATTGAGCACTTAACGTGATATCCAATTTTTTCTATGAATGAATTTAATTAAGCGTAACAACTTTTGTGAAAGATTTCACGTAGGACCTTAAAAGTGACAGTTCATTGTCCTGAAAGGGCGATCTATGATTTCATTTATTTCTTCTTCACGCACTGCAGGCTTTTTAAAGTTTGGTCGATGTAATTTTTATTTAATAGTGAGAGTGTATAGATGATATATTGTTTGTCATATACAAATTACATGTCGTGTTGTCATACGCTCATATATATATATATATATACACTCACCGATTTAAAATTTGGGACAGCCAAAATTTTGATGAAATTCAATGTATGATAACTTTTTTCTCTATAGTCCGATTCAAATGTTTTTTTTTTTCAAAATGTAGATGAATGTTTCGAGTTTGACTAATGTTATTCAATTTTGAAAAAAAAGTTCACATGTAGAAATATAAAGGAAAATGACTAAGAACTATTTTTCCCTGAAGTTTGTAACACCCTGTAGAGTAATTCTGCAAGCTAAACTCCAGTGAATGTATGCTGCAAAGTATGATACATTCTTAACATTTTGCTTTTTAATTCGTCTTGATATCTTTCTCGGTTGAAAAGATATGAATTTTTTAAGAAACCATTACACATTTTGCAACAATGATGGTTTGTTTTGGATTCTTTCGGTTTCCATAGAAACTTACTCCTAGTTCTATCTGAAATTTCGAATATTCGAAAAATTTGGCTTGTGAATTCCGTATCTACTTTTCATTTCGCGATGTCTTTGTCATCCGAAGATTCAGCTAGAGCTATTGCCCAATATTTAAAAGACGTTGCAATAAATATTATGAACTGGCCTGCTCGTAGTCCCGATATGAATCCAATAGAACATGTATGGGACATGTTAGACGAATCAAGAAACATCGAGGACAATTACTCACTCTCCAACAGCTCCAAGACGCTCTGGAAGAAGAATGGAATAATATTCCTCAAGAGGATATCCAAAGTCTAATTACAGGAATTAATCGACGTTTAGTAGCTGTTTAGAGGAGGTAACACGAAATACTAATTTTTAACACATCTTCTTTCATGTTTCAATTGAAATTAAAGATTTTTGATTAAAATGTGTAATTCTTTCTTAAAAAATTCATATCTCCTGTACCGATAAAGATATCGATAAGAATAAACAAACAGAAGAATTACTCTTCAGGTCTCTCGAAACCTTGTCACGGCTCTTTCCACGCTAGATTTTGTAAAAACCATCATATTCGCCACTTCTCTGTAGGAATAACCAACATCATGAAGAGCAGCAGCTCTAGCTGAATCTTCGGTTGACTAAGGCATCGCGAAATGAAAAGTAGATACGGAATTTAGAAGCCGAATGTTTCGAATATTCAAAATGTCAGATAGAACTAGTTAACAAATGCGGAGTAAGTTTCTATGGGGAAACCGAAAGAATCCAAAACAAACCATCATTGTTGCAAAATGTGTAATGTTTTTTTAAAAAATTCGTATCTTTTCAACCGAGAACGATATCGAGACGAATTAAAAAGCAAAATGTTGAGAATGAATCAGAATCTGCAGAAAAATATATACACTGAAGTTTAGCTTGCAGAATTGCTCTACAGGGTGTTACAAACTTCAGGGAAAAATAGTTCCCAGCTATTTTCCTTTATATTTCTACATGTGAACTTTTTTTTTCAAAATTGAATAATAATTTTTGCTACAACTTCTTATAGTCTTTATTAGCTTCAAGAAGAGAAGCGACATAGGGCTTTTTGTTCTTATTTATAGTTCGCGAAGCTAAAAAATACTAATAATCACAATACCGTTTGTCTGCATATATTCCGATTTGAATGTATCCAACATTATGATGAACCAAAATTATGATAATATACATTCCGTAATTAAACCTGGTTATCCTGAAACTATATAGGTATGTTCACCTTTAATTCGTGGGAAATATTATTTGGATATAAAAATGAACATATCATCACTACAACATCACCAACTTCTTTGAATCCAAATATTTTTGAACAAATGATAACTAAGTACTGCGAATCTTTCCAATTTCTCAACACTGAAGCGTTGGTGAGAAAGAGTTCGTGGATCATTCTTAATCTCAGGTTGGCATAGATTTTCGTTGTTTGGCTTTTCTGATTAGCCGAAATGATTAAAGAACTGAACTTTACTAAGCCACTCATTGTCGGGACGATTTGCAATTGATTCAGACGAAATTACGACATTGAATAACCTCAATTGCCCTTTGTATGCCAATCTGTGGCACAGATTCTGCATAAAGAACATTCAGCTTTATAGTTGTGAAATGTTGCTAATTTGGAAATAACAGATAGTATCCATTGAGGGATCATATACATTTATGAAACAATGAAATATTTTCCTCTTGAAATCCGAATGTTGAGATTTGTGTTTCAAAGTTATATAGATTGGTTGTGTTTGAGAATTGTTGAAAGTTTTGGTTTATTTTCATTCTCTTAATTTTTTGCAAAAGCGCTTACAAAAGTGCGATTTCCCTAGTTAACACCTATAAAGACGTCTAAATTAAATATAGAAATTCAACTCCACCGAATATTGATAGCAGGTACTGACATAAATTCAGCGTATTTTCCAAATTTTTCTAAACCTGTGTATTTGAATATGTAATTTCTTATTATTAGTTTCATCGAGTGAATGTCAGTTCATTCAGAACAAGTTAGTTTTGAATGAGGAATATTTTAATTCTGATCTTCATATATTAAAAATAGTTCACCTTCACTCCAGTATATCTCATATAATAAAGGACTACATAGATGTATCGAATTTTGAAACGATCTGAAGCACTTCAGTCTAATTGATTAGAATTTTCGTTCAAGTACAAGAAAAGTGCCACAATAAATTATTACAATGCAATCGGATTTATCGTCTCATTTGCATAAAGTTCAAAGTTTTACACATTGAATGTATACAAAAAAAATGCTATTTAGTATTCAATAAATGATACAACCGAATGTTCTGAACGCTCAGAAAAAACGAATTCTTCGGACTGAAACACTCCCCAAAAGAAAGTCCATTTATAAATATTTCGAAGCGAGCCGTAGCTTGTAGTGGGTGCAACAAGTACCAACATAATAAATCTTATTGTTACGCTTTGGTGCTTTCATTGGCATTCTATCCATTTCGTTGGCCCGACAGAGAAAGTGTTCTATTGTAGTTTCATTGTTCCTCTTGTTGCATTTTGGTATTTGGAGATTATTATTGATATTGATGAAAGAAAGAAAACATGTGCCGTCGGGGAACCCCCATCAGGAACTAAGTTCATTACGTATTGTTTTCATTCAATTTTTTTTGCTATTTATTCAACTTGTTTTCAATCATAAAATTATTGACAGAAAACATTGTTTAAGATTATGGATTATAAAATAATTTCATATCACATCGATTATTCGATATCTCAGTACAAATTACAATGTCAATCAAACTATCTTATATCTTCTATATCTTAATCAACTCAATATTGAATGAAAATTTGTAATCTATGAAAATATTCGCGAAAACTGTTGCAAGTCTGTTAAATATACTCATAGGAACTTGTGAAACCAATACTCTAAACGCAACAGAAACCATTTTATTGTGTGGACTCTGGCGAGATCCTGAGAAAATATTTCATTCTTTGAATGATGAAGAGAAAACGTGACATCAAAATAAATAACTGAATATATTAAAGAAATCAAGTGAAACAAATTAACACAAAAGGTATGTATTTTTAATCTACTAATGTATTTTTGCTAATGTAGAGGTAGGTACCTACCACATTTATCTAGAACACTAAAACCAAACAGTTCCAATGAAGTCATCGAATGTTTTATTGAAAGAATTAATATATTTTTATAAAACACTCGCCTTGATTTACACAAACAATGGGTAGTATAATTCTTATTGGAAATCAAGCAAAGTATTTTATTACATCAGTCTCACTTTTTTTTTTAATGTTGAATTTAGAATAATACGATTTACTATATTCGATTGATTTTTCGTTCAGTTCTCCACTCAATTCTTATTTAGTTTACCAACTACCAAATCTTGAATTAGATATTTGCTCCTTAATTCACGAAATCAAATAACATGTGGCTTTCAGAGCAAACAAGACGGCATAACAATGAGAATTGTGTTTTGCCGTGACGTTGCTTATTTAAGATTGATTGCCTGATGTTGCTTTGTGAAACTGCACACTCCTTTCTGAGTTTCCTGATGAGAAAATTATCGCATCGAATCAAAACTGACTAGGCAACAATCTAGATAGTTTCTATTTATTGAGTGACTCAAAGTCAAAATTGTTTATGAGTTTAATATCGACACAGATTAGTTAGCAGACGAAGTTATGGTATGGTACATATTATCACGAAGTTTTCGCAGTTTTTGATGCTGATTTTCTATTGTTAAGAGTCTAAACCTTAATATGTATATTCAATAGATTGCAAAATGGCAATGATGTCATATGCAAATTTTCCAATTTCGTGAAGGTGATATTTAGGCATTCATTATTTTGGTATAGACATTCAATTATGTAGATGATGATAGTTTCTTGATAAAATATCTCCAGTTCCGTTTATCGCGTGGGTTACTATCTTGAGAAAATTTGTGAAAGTACCTACGAGTATGCTTTCGGAAAAGATCACCGTTATTATGATTTTGACCTCAGTCCCGAGTATTTCGACTTATGCAGATTTTTCGCTGAAAAAATAGAACTGATATGGTTCACTGTGCTAAGAAATGCGTCAAATCTATTTTAATGAAATTCGTCATTTGCATATATAAATTAAGGATACCTTTTAGTACCCAAGACCACTACCGCTAGGCTATGTTTTCACAGGTCTTGTGCCAATGTTTCAGATCTTGTATCAATTCCTAGGTGGTCGAATACCATGGGCCTCTGTTATCAGAAACCTTGAATTCCCAATACCCGGCTTGTATGCTTATGTAATATTCTGGTATTTTAAATACTTATTACTAGATCATTTAACGATTATCAGACGACAAACACGTGTGAAAATTTAAGGTTATCACATTCAAATATTCTATTCGTATAGACACGTTGACGCTTGACGTCCGAATATTCACATACATGAAGTTTGCAAGTACTACACGTCGGCATTAGAATAAACACCCTGAACTCTACTCTGTGGTCCAACACCGACTCATCGAGTGACGTTTAATGTCAAAATATATTCATGATTTGATTCGATAAGTATTATTGTCAAGTGAATATTTGTTTAGTCCGTTCAATAAAATATTAAGTGAAATGCCTTCCGATGCTGTTGGATTTTTCAAAGATTTTTTGGCTGGAGGAATTTCAGCTGCAGTTGCTAAAACTGCCGTTGCCCCAATAGAACGAGTCAAGTTACTCCTGCAAGTGCAAGCGGCGTCGCAACAAATCAAAGCTGACACGCAATATAAAGGTATAATGGATGCGTTCATAAGAATTCCAAAGGAACAAGGCTTTTTGAGTTATTGGCGGGGCAATCTGGCTAATGTGATTAGATATTTTCCGACTCAAGCTCTGAATTTTGCGTTCAAGGATGTGTACAAGCAAATATTTATGAGTGGCGTTGATAAGAAAACCCAATTTTGGAGATACTTCGCTGCAAATTTAGCTTCGGGTGGAGCCGCTGGGGCAACATCGTTATGCTTTGTATATCCCTTGGACTATGCCCGAACTCGATTGGGTGTTGATGTTGGTAAAAACAAAGGAGAGAGGCAATATAATGGATTAATAGATTGTCTCGTTAAAACTTTCAAATCCGACGGCCCCATTGGCTTATATCGGGGTTTCTTAGTCTCTGTACAAGGTATAATTATATACAGAGCGTCATATTTTGGCATGTTTGATACTTTCAAAGGAATGTTACCTGATCCTAAGAATACTCCGTTCATTATATCATTTTTAATTGCCGAAGCTGTAACTGCCACGTCTGGTATAATTTCATATCCATTTGATACTGTAAGAAGACGTATGATGATGCAATCTGGCAGAGCTAAAAAGGACGTCATGTACAAAAACACTTTGGATTGTTGGCGCAAGGTTTTCCAGCAAGAGGGACCTGGGGCATTCTTCAAAGGAGCACTTTCGAATGTTCTGAGAGGTACAGGTGCTGCACTGGTTCTTGTCTTTTATGACGAAATTAAGCAATTGTTGTAAATGAATGAAAAATTCAGTTTCCTCCTTATTTTTCTTGTTTTACTTGAGTTTTTTTGTTATACATTAGCTGATGTCTGAGACGAAAGTGAAATAGGGTGTAGTTTTTCATAAGTTCTAACGTATTAATATAGTAATTCGTTGACGAAAATGAATTATGTATTTGTAATAAATTAGTGCAAATTTGATCGTGTTTGCAAAATTTATCTTGTTTTTTTGGTAACTACCTACTTATACATTTGGGAATTCATATTGATTCATGAATAATTTCCGTATGATCATTGTAATCGTTATTCTTAGGAATAATGATTCTCTCAACTGATATACCATAATGGCTATGATTAGTTGGGCAAATGTAGGGTTCTTCAAGTGTGCATTTTTAACGGTGATTATATAATTGGCTTTCTCATTTGCTTCAAGTTGTTAATATGATTTCACCTGGGAACCTTTACTAGTATGACAAAATTTTTTGGCGCATATTGGTATAAGTATGTTATGATTGATTTGATATTAAATTATTTTTTTTGTCATAAGATGATAAACGATATATTCCCGAGATATCATTGATGACATCGATATCGAAATTTCGTCGTTTTTAGTATAAAATACCGGTATAATAATAGTAAATAAATTAGTATTATTTTTAGTATGACTGAAATATATATATCAACCTTGATATATTATTATTTCAAAAAAATTGTTCACCTAAATTTAGTAGATTTGGGGCGACCTCGATCTGTCAGTCAAAATTCAGATTCTCAATAATTGTAGTACTTTCACGCCGTACTACGGCTGAGATTAACTTTTATATACAATAGATCGTTTAATAACGTAAGTATATATTCATTATTTTTCTCCTTGGGAATTATGTCATGGATGGTTCAAAGATGAACTAGCTAGTTAATTTTATGTTTATCGAACGACTAAGTTAGTTTCCTGAACTAAACTATGAAACTACAAGTACATATTTCACAAAGCGCACGACTAAATTTTCATCTACGATTAAGTCAATATTTTAGTCTCATTACTCATACACTCGATCCTCAATTGGTGCACTTCATTTTCAATTAATTCGTCATCCGACGTGAATTATGCTCTGGACTTTCCAACATTTCTAGTCGTGCTCTTGAGAAAGTGACTGTTAATTGCCGATAGTTTGTCGTCTGTCACTACATTGCCACCAGTTTAAATGATTTACCACTTCTGCTGACGATCTTACGTACGCGTTCCTGCAATTAAACAACCTATTTCATCGTTATTTGATATAAATGCGATTGTATATTGTTTCGAAGAAGACTATGTTATCAATTTTATCATATTTAGGTCCTTGAGGGGACTCTAGGGGAAAAATGTATTTTGGATAGTTTTGATACTATAATTTGATATTCATTGTTCCCGTTATATATTTTCATGATAATATTGTTATCAGAAAATATGTCACATTGAACGGGCCCTAACGACAAAATTGTTTTTGTTCTACTAACTTCTGATAGAACTGTTATCTCCTGAAAACATCATTGTTTTAAATTCCCTTCGCTCTCGAAGTAGTTAATATATAAATCCTAGTATCAATAATTCTGATTTCTTTTCTTTTCTTTCAATAGCTAATCATAATTGAATAATATGGTTTTCACGTTTTCTTATATGAAGCCCACCGCAAGAGGATTTTCCTCTTGGAAACTTTTTAATTTCGCACAGCACGTTGACTTATGTGGCAAAATATAGAACAGACTTATGTAACTCATCAATAATTTATTGTATCTTCTCATCAGTCATCGCAAGCATGGTAATACCTTTTTATTGCTGAATCTAAAACGAAGTAAATAATAAATAAAACTGCATGAACATCAATTGTAAATAACTTTGTACAGGCCTTTTTCTTAGATGTCACCTCGAGTTTTCCTTTCAACGCTAGCATCTGACCACACCCATAAGCAATTTCATTGAAGAATTATCTCCATATTCTACCTTATCTGAAGATGGTGAGGCGCTAATTGGAGAAATATCAAATGTCAGTTCATTAGTCGTAATGAATAGTCTGGTGCTAATCCTCGAGTTCAATTTGTTATTCTAGAGATGACATATAATTGCTTTCAGCAAAGCAAGTAGGTGGATATGCTATCATTGCACCTATCCACTTATCTGCGAATAATAGTACGTCATAAGCAATTTATGAAGCACAATAAACCGAGAAGTGGTATCGGCACTACATTAGTACTTCATTAGTACGAAAAAAAACAGATATCATTATTTTTGTGACTAGACTTTTCCCTCCATTCAATTTTCATTGCGATATTCTTAGGTTAAATATTCATAATAATTCGTAACATCTACCCTCGTCCATTCATTAAAATTTTGCGAAATAACATTATCGCGCCTAAACAGCAGAAGTGTATGATAAAAATCCTAGCTCGATAAATATTTATTAGGTAGGTAAATAAATGTACTATATATAGTCTTTACACAACGAATAATTTAGCCCATAAGACGATTATCAGCGCCCACGTTCGTGAAAAATGAAAGTGGTTTTTTGTTTCGTTTCTATTCCACTTTCTCCAAAAGCAGAATTTATAGGGCCATGCAAGACAGTTTAGTGAAAATCGGATTTTTACGATCCCGATAAGGCAAATACTATTAAGCCGCATAATATGACATCGTGAATGTGCAATTAACGATAATATTGTAATGTCATCTGCAATTTTAATCAGATACCACCAATCGGTTATTTTCTCTTCAGACCACCGTCATAGCCGAATATCTTCTTCTAGGAAGCTCTCGAGACTCAATTATCGAATCCAATAGATGAATTTTGTAAGTTTATGGATAAACATGTTTTCATCACTCATATATTCATATTTGACTAATTTACATACAATTAGGAATTTTTTCCATAACCGCGAATTTACACTTAAAAATTTTGTATATATATTTACATAGAAAAAAATTTGTGAACAGTTATCACATTTTATTTCATTGTGCCACAATCGCAAGTCGCACGTAAAAGGATGTACTATATTATAAAACAATTTGTTTTAAAATTCATTGAAATGTCAATTATTCCATTGAGAATATGTTTTTTTCAATCCATTTGACCATTCCAGTTTTTCTTCTCCAAAGGATCGTGATAATTTCGGTTGAGTTATTCAGGGTTTTGTTGAATGTTAGCGACATTTCAGTTATTTCCGTATATCTCTATTTTTCCATTGAATAATTAATTGTCGGCGGGAATGACTTGCAATATTCAACAGAAAGCAAGACTGATGTTTTCTGAATTTGAGTAGATTGGAACCGTTTTGAGTGAATTCGGCTGCGAGTATTGAAAAGTTACGATTTGTTTATATCTGGATATTACAGGATTGTTAGTGTTTGGTCGAGTGTTTGGTTAATTTACTTATGATGTGTTTATACTCGGCATCATTGATAATACTTCGCTAATCCCATTAGAACTTGATCAAATATTGGTTAATGTTTTCATTGGTGATGGTATGAGTGAAACGAGTGTTTCAATATACTACCATTTTTCACGCGAAAATAATATTTCGATAGAAATAGAGGAACTTTCTTAAAATCATCAAAATGAATGCATTGCTTTAAATTATACTCACCACATTGGAAAATAGAAATAAAGCTTATTCTTTGAATTGAGAAATCGAAGTGAGATTTCTTCAGCGTAATTTATCAACGGTTCGTCTTATATTGCAACCCAGGGTTGTCTCCCACTCATCGATTATATTTTTTAGGTAGGTATGTCTTATCAATTTCAATTAAAAGAAGACAATATTTAATATAATTTCAGACGATAAATTAATATTTCCTCTTGTCTGAATTTTATGCACTGAGTTTGATTTCGAATAAATTGAAAATTGTGTTTGAAAATTCTTCGTTTTGAGTGCATCCCATTAATTTCGTAGATTTCGTTACAAATTAAAGACAATATTTAATATTTCGTTCAACTGATTGACTACTATATTAGCGATATTGATGAACAATTTATTTTATGGAAATTCATTTCAAATAAACAGAAAAAAAATATTTTTCGTCAATATTTACAGTTTGAAATTCTGGGTTTCTACTAAGCTTTTTAATTTCCATACTGAATATGTCAACTTGTTACCTTAAAACAAACAGAAATTCGTTCGGCAGCTTCCGAACTGCTGCGTCCAAATATTCGTAACTAGAAAATCGAATAAACGATTTGTGGCGTGAAAGAAGAATATCTGTCAAACAGTGTTACATGCCCGTGGTTCCCAGACGCACCTCCTAACTTATATCCCTGATGATTTCGTACCTACGGTTATATCCATACAAGCACATAACTTATAAATACCTGTTTGCAAACTTGTCTGCCGACAAATTGGCCGCCAGTTGTAAACTACGCGTTTATCGGCATTTCTTCTCTTTGGTGCTGGTGGAGGATTAGCATTTTCAGGGACGCTATTTATTATTGTCCACTCGTATGATTATCAATCTCGAATAAAGTACAATTAGGAGTTGAACAGTAATTTGGTCCAAGTATTTTGATTTTTCTCTGTTCAATTCATTCAACCTATGTATGGATATATGGATAAATCTTACGCGTGTATTTGAGCTCATAATTTGCATGACTAGAGAGATTCGAGGATCATCTCCAAACATATCTGGATATGTATTTACATATAAATACCGAGATAGCGTGGACATACAAAAACTATGAAGAATCTCTGAGTAGAAATATGTTTTCATTTTATTGTAAATATAATTCGGGCTATTTCCAATAGTTTCAATAAAAATGAAATAGTAAAAGCAATTATTATTAATCTTGAAAAGTAATAGATATCTCGGTTACAATCCTGTGTTTTGTTTGGATTCAAAGCCACAATTTTCAGTATATGATAACTCGATCTGATGACAACTTTACTATTAATAGGCCATAGTCATAACTTGGTGCTTTATGCGCTTTCAGTATTCAGTTTTAATTTTTACGTTCACGTTTGTTGGTTGTTGATATTGTATGTACATTAGTAAAGTATTAATCGATGGGGAAAAAACTAAGGAGAAATCACCTACAAACTTAGTGACTACTAAATATGCGAATTTTCATAAAATTACCTTCACAGGACTGAAGAAGCCTAGTGCTATGAACATCTGGTGAAAGTTATGTTACTATATCAGCTCACTAGCATAATAATAGCTTCTATGTGTTTTTTCGTGATTTCTGTTTAAAAATAATTATCTTCACGGACAGTGAACGTCAGTAATGTTTTAATGATATTAATCTTATCAAGATGTTATGGAGTTGATTTATCCTACAAATCATTCACATGCAATTTGTTATAATATTTGACGGAACTAATCAACTATACTATGTTTGTTACAGGTAAGCTCACACACGTTTGCTGGTAAAACCAACAAAAACGGTGAGTGTTTCTTGTATATTTGTGAAACGCAAATGAATAGTAGTGTTGTGCCTTTTTGAAGAAATTACGAATTATTCATTTATTTTAATTTTTTAGTCAGTATAAGCTGTTATGAAAATAAACCGTTAGATATCAGAATTTTCAATTTTTGGAGAAAATAATTTTAATTCTATCCAGTTGAAAAAATTATTTTGAGAAGTTTTATATTAGTACGTACTACCACTTCAATAAATAAGGATGCCGAGTAAATTGGTTGTTATTTGAGATGAAAAACAGAATCAATTTCCGTGATTGAAATTAATATAAATTGTATTTGAATTATTAAGTAATGGATCACTTTTATATGATAAAGATTCAACAATACTATGTTATTATCTTAGATTATCTCAATGCGCAGAATAGTTTCCTATATTCGAGTTTAATTATCTTCTCTTCTAATTCGATTTTCCCTCGGTTTGAAGATACTTCAATTCAGGAAAGCGGTATCTGGCAAATTTCCCAGAGAACGCCCGAAAAATGTTTCGCGCATCGTCATTAGCTAGTGTTACGCGTTCAAAAGTTCCGCGAATAATAATTATGCAATAAATTGGTGTCCTCCCATCGTTAAATAAAACACCGGAATTAATCGACAAGTGATTACCCCGCAATAATAAATTGACGATAAACGTATCGGATGGATCCGAAGACCCGTGAACAGATCAAAGTAGTGATCATCTCTCGAGCCTGCTCCGGAGACGACGCTCCTTGCTACACGGGGCCGACGAAATATGCGTTATAAATACACGTATAAATTTGATTAAGAAGAAGAATAACCCGAAATGAATGGCGAATAAACGAGAGAGATCTCTCCTCGTGATAATAAATTAAAGTAGGAAAGACGCTTTTGGACTTGATCCAAGCAGATGATTTGCGATCTACGCTCATTGAAAATAGTATTTATACATTTCCCGCATGGAAACTGCTTTACGGCGATCACGAAATGGACAACTCAATTATTTATGAGGACTCTATTATAGATTTACTGTAACTATATTTTATGGCCAGTGATGAATTGCATTCCGAACTTCCAACGTTGTAAATTGACTGGTTACCTTCGTTGTAAATTATGACTGGTTACCTTCGATTATACCGATATGAGGATAAAATTTGAAGCTACATAAAAATTAGTTTCATGTTTTGAAAAGAGACCGCTATTTTGAAATCATAGTTGAAAAGTAACTACGTGAAATTTCACCTTGAATCATAGTATTATAAAAACTAATTTTGATTATTAAACTCCAAATTGTGTAAATATCAGGATATGAAAATTAGTCTGAAATACGGAAAAAAAAACCGGTATTTTTCCCGAAAATAATAGACCGCATCGAAAGACAACAGTGAGGTGCGAGAGTGTTTTTTAAATCTGTTTTAAATTTCATAGCAAACATTTTTCGATATTTTTTTTATGTCTGATTAATCAGAAAAAAGATTGAAAATCCTTGTCCAGGAAATCTAAAGCAGATTTGAAACACTGCAAAAGTCTATTATTTCATATAATAGGTAGGTATCTATGTAAATATGTATATACCAACTTTGGTTTTGTTACGCTTCCTTGAAGTAATTCAGTACGAGGATGTGGTGCGATGTTATGAGGTGACCGACTATTTACGATTACTTTCTTTCATAATTCACAAGAACCATTAAGCCACAGCGGATATCCTATTTATAATGTATTTACATCAGAATCTCACCCAAATTCCATTTGGTTCAAGAGTTCGTTCTAAATTATCCGGCCCGTTCGTAAAACGGATATGCCGTCGTCTCGTGTCAAACACAAAAGCCGACATTATATAATAAAAACCGCTAGAAAGCATGTAATTACTAAAGAAATAATACCACCTACGCTGTATATAATTATGTGAATATACAGAATTCATTTTAGAATAATCGGACGTTTGTTATTTTGCTTGCACCAATGGGATAAAATTAAAGTACAATTAGTGCATGAATAGATCGAAAGCTTTCCATATTATTCCAATCCCCTCTGGCAGTTGGGTTTGTTTTCGGGTAAATGCTAGGCATGCCGGACAGATGAACGAGTGAGAATTAGCTCATTTGGGTCGTTTCGAGTTTTTCGGGTCAATTGATGTAACGGTACCTATGAAATCATCGAAATCCTAATTAATAATCTTAATTCGTATATATTTACTTCCACATTTCGGTATTCCACCGTATAGAAAATCGTGTGAAATAAAGGATAAGAAACTAGAAATTATTAAATTTTGATTAAAATACGACGATATACTTAATGATCGAACATTTTTATTCAATTCAACTTCCATATCGTATAGTGGAAATACTTACGACAGAAACGAATTTGTCTACAAACCAAAGTTCGATAAAAGACATTTATTCTATATTCTTAAACTAAAATATGAATAACTAAAACAAAAATAACCTATCGCATTACGATCATTCCATAACTCTTAAGGAGAGTTCTCTTGAGAACAACGGCGTTATGGCATTGACGATAACTTCAACAATTCAATGTCAATATTAACCCAACCGAAATGACTCTCATAACAACGTTCAGATTGAAATATGTCAATTAATTATTCTGAAGGGTTTTAAGTCATTTTTTAGAGAAGTTGTAAGTAGTTGAGTTTTCAGGAATTCATTGTTTTTTTCTTCACATTACAATCTGACTCCTAATAATCGAATAAGTCGTATATTCATATCAGACTACATTAATATTCTTTTGGTAGGTACTTCTCTCCTGAAGATAACTAGTTAGGAAACATGTGGAGTGGACAACGAGAACATATCTATGCAGAACTTCATTTAAAACGAGAAACTAATCAATCTATTAAATTCGTCCTTTCTTTATTCTATTTCTGACCATTCGATTAAAACTAAATTGATATTTTTTTGAGCATATAGACTTTGCAGTTCACTTTTCAGATTTTCAGAAGATTTGAATTTGAGGATATTCTCTAAGAATTTCCCGAATCCTTCTGGTAATTGTCTCATGAAATCCTTTGAGGATGGCCGACTTATCAAGCCACTGTTATATTGAAATTGGAGTGATTTAGTATTCCTCTATTAATATATGCATTTCGAAGCTAATTATTGGCGTAAACTTGTTGTAAATTTGTAACGTTACTTGGCTTCATAAATCTCTATGTTACTAATTACCGTGATACCCGTTCTGGCAGGCCTTAACATTCTCGAAACGCAATTTCCTATAACTACATTGAGCCAATGCAATGTCGTCTAGTCATTTATTGTAGAAACTATATCAGACATGCAAAACGTTTACCAAATTATGCAATCATCCGAGATCGTAAATCACCATGAAGGGTAAATTAAATAATGTAGGACAATTTCAAAAAAATTATCTTAACATTAGAGCTGTAGCCCAACTTCTGAATCTGATTTACCTTGTATGACATCATTTGAATTTGCATTTCGAAGTTTATCATTTTAATTTGTACTCGTGCGATAGTTTTGATTGAATGGAAATGAATGAACATTTGCAATGAATTATAATAGTTTCACTTCGTGTAATATTTCCTTCTGCGTCTTTCAGACTTGAAAGAACATGCGAGAACATTTAATGTTCGATATATTATTTGAATTGATCGAATCATTTGTGACCCACTTTTCGATTTCAGCCATGTTGGCCAATATAAGTTTTTTTTCCGGTTTGACTATTGAAAAAACTCCCGGAGTGATTGGTAAACAGAGAGAGGCCAAGACAAAAAACCAATTAGTGCAGTTTTAGCAGAAAGTAAATGATATGACGATTATCTGTAACCATGTCCTTCACTTAGTGACTCGCTTTTTTCGTTTTTTTGAGTTTACGGACTGGGACTGCAGCACCATTATATTCACGGCCGCATAGAAAACATTTGTTCCTCTTGTAAAACATGCTGTGGGTAATGTTGCTCATCTTTTTTGGTACTATGTTTTCTTGTTGCTCTTAATTCTATATGGATCATACAACATAATGAAATACTACAAGAAAAACCTCACCACTTGTTCAGTTATTGCATATATATATATATATATATATATATATAGATATTTAAATTAATGGCTTATATTGATTGGAATACGAGTTGATGAGAACGCATCATTTTTTTAACCGTTTTTTTTTCACATAACATTAGACCTCAGCCTGCGTATACACAACATAGTGGGTATTCGGGGCATCTGCCATTAACGGTTCCATTCTTATTGTCGAAATGAGCTTCTGATTGTGCATTCTGTCTCGTTTGGCCCAGATTTCCCGACTGAAACAATGGATTGCGTTGTTCACGTATTAACGGGTTTTGATTTCTAATTACTTCCAAACACGTAACGTTGCATTAAAAAAGTAAACACTCGGCTGCTGTTAAACGCGAACTGAATGAATCATTTCCGATAGGTAACCTATTAAATTGTTCTCTCGAATCGGCTAACGATTCGGTTTTTAAAACAGGTGTTCTCGCACCTGGATTGAAAATGTTTCAGTGTTCCTCGATGGGAAAGTATGGTTTAACGAATTCACTTTTTAGACTGTAGTTAGTCAAACCCAATCTTTATCCTATTGTAAGCTGCACAGACATAAGTGTTCCCTTAAAACTACAAAAATACTATTTTTCTACTCAAAAATACTGATAGTTTCAGGGATATATTTTCATAAGGATAAGGTGTTATTTTTGTACTATGTATCTGTTTTTCTCTTAGAGTTTTGACAATGTAATTCATTATTATGTTAACTGACTTGAATTTAAGAAAAATTGAACGTCTCTTCCTCTATTCTATTCTATCTTATTGTTCAGTCAAGAGTGATAGGTGGGGTTTCTATCAAAAATCCGGGAAAAAGGAATCGAAAAATTGAGAAACCTATGATTTTGAAACTATAAATAACAGTTAACATAAACACTGAATTTGATTGCATTTATTGCTTTAGTACTTGTATTTTGAGTATTCTTTTTTAACTATCGATAAAGCCATTACTTCTACTAGTTCCATTATTTCCTGAAAATTAAGAAGTTTCGACAAAAATTAAATAATTTGAAATACAGTAATCTAGTTATATCATAATACTGTTCAAACCAGCGAATATTGCCTATTCAAATGAAGGTATTAGTGTCAATCAAAAATACATGAGAGGATAATGAATTAGAAATACGATCTAAGTACCTACATACTATTGTTGTTCATAAATAAAATGAAATTTTATTACATTTTTTCGAATTCTATGTGTTATTTGTGTAATTTCAAGCTCATGATAATATTCGAATTATTGTCAAATTTTACTGCACATAAATTGGTCGAATCTTTACGTTTCACTAATAATAAATTACCTGAATGTCATCTGAAAGGAATAAGTACGAAATTCGACGTGCATCAAAGGATTCGAAGTTGAATTTGTTTAACTAAATAGACTTGATTATTTGTTGACCCATCAGTCCGTAAGGCATCAATCAGTTTTTTTCGAAACACGCCAGTAAAATGAGAACAAAGGCAGGCTTTCAGAACTTCCCAGATCTATTTTTAACACCCAGAAAATAAACAATCCATTCAGAAATACCTCTAATTTTAGATATTTGTATATATATATATATATATATATATATATATATATATATATATATATATATATATATATATATATATATATAATTTGCATATGTTTCCTCGCGTGCCTCTCTGAATTGAAATAGTCTGTATGACTAATGGCAATTGACGTTACGAGATGCATTGAGTAATGTTTCGTATTACCCAACCGTCAATAAGTTGCAGACCAGTAGAGTAGACTCGAACGAGATCACCCTTGGTGATTTTTTCGGTTGTATTTGCGCATTCGACGGATGACTCATCGATGTACTTGAAAGCAGCGTTGCGACATCAATCACTTGAGTATTGATATTACGAGTGGTGATTTGAGGCGTCATAACTTCAGCGATTTTTCAATTTCGATTGAAAAATCGATTTATCGAAACTTAGAGAATTCTGAGAATAGCCATATAAAGTAGTAAACGATACACTACGAATATCTTCGTTTTTTCTCATCAATTTGCGATTCGTGGCGGGAAGTGGTTGTATTCATACGGTTCGAAGGTAAACAAATCTATCTGATGAAAGTAGAACCAAATCTTCAGTATTATTTTTTTATATTGGGAGTAATAAATAATTTGACGTAGTAAGTATTGTAATCTTTGTTCTATGTTTTCGCATAATAAAATTTTTATCACTTCTAATTGGAAAAATGAGTTCAAAACCCAAAACTAAACCCGGAAATTAACGAAATCTCCGTCCAAATTATTCAATACATAATTACGTAATGAATCGTTCTGGTAATTGAATACTGAATCATATAATTTCCAAAAATTTATTATTCAATTATGTACTTTCCCCTAATTGTGGCGATGATGTTCGTCTATTCTATTACATTTGCATAAATCGCTTGTATTCAATGGATTGTTACGTTCGTGACCGAGCACACACAGCTGATGTAATTCACCGTGTGATAGATGTAACATGGGTACACATCAACGGTATCTACTCGACCGTGCTTTTGTCGAACTGATGCTCTTATTGAAATAAACGCGATATTTAAAATACTTTTACTTCGATTGCGTACCTTTTCTCTCTTCAAATAATACACTCGCGTTCGTGGAAAACGTAAAAAGGTAGTTTTATGTCACAAATATTTCAATCAATTTTTCAACGAAGAAAGCGATATGCACACCGAGAAAGTTACGTATGCTAATAGCGCGCATCTGTACGATATAATCGCACACTTTCGAGTAGTTTTTGCAACAAGATCAGCATTCACGCATCTATTAACGAAAAACTTTCTACGGACGATAAATTCAATTAACAATTTCTCGAAATATGATTCCACTTTCTGCACCGATGTACCATATTTGAGAATGATTTCCAGATATACGCGGGCGTAGTCTATTAGTCCAATAATTAACCGAGAAGTGAATGAAAGTACGAGTTTTTCACTTGTATTGGAATATCTCATTCCTTAATGAATTTGTATCTAATCCTTTTCAAAATACACCGATACACTTCAAAATATAAATCCATTACCACATATTATGGACAAATCCATAAAAATAGAATTAATATACTATTTTCATTTATAATTTTTGATTACCTACTTATAATATTGCCCAAGATCTTACAAACTTTTTATCATATACCTATGCTTCTGAATTAACTCACTATTTACTATATCCGTAGAAATATATAAAAATGAGAAATTAGGTTTAATTAATATACCAATTCTTTCTCAAATTGCTTGTTCTTTCCTCACTTTTAATTATTCATAAATTTTTGTTCCCCCAAGTCGTGCGTATTGTTTCGAAATATGTTAGATATTGAATCGTAAATTCAATTTCGAATGGTTTTCTTGCAATAAATAACAATAAAACGGCACGCCTTTCGTGCATACATCTTCACACAACTTTCATTATTCTATACTGACGTTTTAATACGGTTATTATTTATATCCTCAATATTTCTGTTGTAGAAAGAGAGAAAATGATATAACCAAACTTTTATGGGCCTCTATTAACATAAATTCATACGTCTGTGCCCATTGCGTCTTAATCCCAACAAAAATTGAAGTGACTAGAATTTTCCTCGGGAGGCGGCTGGCCCCCCTGGATATAAAAAATATCTAAAATGTTCATGTTGTAATATATTAAGGGGTTATTATTTTTTTTTTGAAAAAACATTTAAAATCAGTTGGTGTCATTTTTTTCCTCAAAAATTTGGATATTTTATAATCGCTGTGTAAGCAAATTTGTCGATCTCTTAATTTGGGGTGGACATTATCCTGCGCGGTGGTTTGCCTGGTATTTTCGATATCATGTTTGTGTATATTTCACACAATTTAATTTTCTAAGTATAGATATGTAGGTATATTATAATACATGTGTTTGAAATATCGAAGGATGTGATCATTTACACCAATATCAAATAAAGATTTTTTTAAATCCACGTCTGCTCAGTTTTGCAAAAAAACAAAAACAACGTGAAAGGGCAGGTAAGCGTTTTTAATGTGTTCTACGATTAATTCCATTGTGGAATCTGAAAAAGTGGCAAACGTCTCAATTGAATTATGTGATGTACTTAGTACCTAGAACCAAGACCATCCTTATTGTTATAAATAACAATTTGACATTATTTTATATTTGAATTTTGAGTTATACAATCAGGCGCTATCGTATAGTATTTTGATAGATGTCAATAAAAAATAACCGTGATAGTCCAACTGACGTTCTAAGTTCCTATCGCTGAGGAATATCTGATAACGATTAAAAGTTAGTGTCATTAAAAAAGCTTTTAAAAAATAAATATTCCAAAATCTAATTCGAAAACAGTTATGAATCCTTGAACTTGCTACGATGCGGAGAAATTCCATTCGGTCTATACTTCAACATGTACTAGTTGTACGGGTGTAAAAAGCTCCTTAGCCGATTTCTCTTCGATGTCAGTATTTGTGAGGGGGCTACAGTCGCATTTACTCCACAGTTCCGAGTCCGAATAGGACATGACAATTGCACACTTGATTTACGTGACATCGGAATAAGCCTGTTTGATCAATCGGCTCAGAGTATTATCTAATTGGCCGATACTGTCGGTAACTGATTTATCTCGTCCTGATAGTAAAAGATCTGAAAGATACGACTTCAAACATATCAGATTAGCAGCATCCACTATCTTGAAAACCAACGTGTATTCAATAAAATATAATGGGACATCGTTTGTTAGTTAAGTGATAACTTTATAAAGGAATATCTATGGATGAGATAATGTAGCGAGAATGCGCAGGAAGAATTCAAGTGTTCTAGACGCAAGTTGTCACTTTTCCAGGTTAGAAGAACAGGGATGCAAAATTATCTATTGTAACGATGAACCTATTCGTTTTTCTTTAAATATCAAAGAAGATAATGAAAACCAGAGTTGTCATTTAACTTTTCTTTGTGTGTCCATCGCCTGTTGAAAACATTTATGAATCAAATTGAGGTAATTCTATGAGTATCTTACGAATTATTTTCGATTTTTATATGATTTCATAACCTCCATAACATGGAGGTTTTGAAAGATATAGCCATTTGTTTCTATTGAAATACCTTGGCAAAATCGCTCCAAGCCACTTTCATTATTATCTGTAATGGTTAAATTGATAATAAAAGGGTTCCAAAAATATTAGCTAGGTAATTAAGAAACAATTCATAATTTTTTTAATTTTTGTGAAAAAAGATATAGGCTACCTACTCTAGAATTATTATATAGCTTTGTCGTGAACTAAGTCTTTCAAATTCATCGTGAAATGCCATTGTCCGTTACCGGTGATAGGATCGCTCCAAGTGAAGGGAAAAAATCTTCTCTATTATCACAGGTGCATATTTTCGTCGGAACTATGATTGGCTGGTAGCTCAGGTAGCTGTAAATAATATGCTTCTTCGATAAAGAAGAGATTTCCTGACATAAATTGCACGTTGCGAATGGCATTGCAAGAATTTCAATCCGTGTCAGCCAGTCAAGCGACAACTATCGTATGATGTGAATAGCGGACGGAAAATCTAAATAAAAAGCAGGAAATATCGCTGCAATCTGGCATGTGAAAAAACTTGAATTAATCACATATCGCCACATTCATGCTTTTGTCTGACAAATCTATCGGACATCTATTTCACTCCGGCGACGTCACCCGAGATGTATTGTAGAGATAACGTGTTTATCTCCGACCGAGTCAAGCTAAACTGCTAATTGGATGTGCGTATCGTGAAAAATATTCATGGCCAGCTCAATCACTTGATAGGTTGATGGACTGTTTGGGACAAACCAGTTAGACAAAATATATCGATAGTATTGTGTGCTAGCTTGTTATGGAGTAATAATTGTAAAATACCCTCGGGACGGACATATGTTCCTTCGTCCCCACCACAACAGTTAGTTAATCCATCGGGGAATCCATTGAAATGGCGGATACTTTATGAGATGTTACGAATTCTCTTCTTTCGTTTCCTTTCGAGCATCAGTAGTTGAATGATTCACTGTAAGGTTTTATGTATTACGCGAATAAATATCAGTCGTTATATTTACTATCTACAAAATATTGCTATATCCATATTACCTATATATAATTTATATATTGAAAGAATATTTTATTCGATGAGTTTGTCATTAAAATTCATTCAAATTGACCATTTGAAAAAATCTCACGATATTTCAACAGATCTACTTCTTATGGATGTACCTTCTTATGGATACCTGTGTAACAAATTTCAAATTAATAGCTCAGTTCCTTCAAAAGTTGTCATGGGGTTGGTCTAAAATAGGATAATATATCTTTTTAGGGGCTTTCAGTTCCAATTTTATATACTATATGATAATTAAATACAAAATTATGAAGGGAGGACAAGGAGGTAAAAAGGAGAGGGAGTTAAAATTTAAAATTGAGAAAAACATCTCTACAGTTCTCCAAATTCGATTACAGGGCTGAAAGTTTGTTTTATGAATTATTTGTTTGATTTTAGGGAGGTGTTATTTGAATTTTCAAATGTTTTCCTCTTTGCCACATTTTTATATGAAACTTCCGTGGGTTTTTGCAGATATTCATGATTTATGCATCTTTTCAGTCTCTCCCAATTAACTTAGAGTTTGTATGTGAAAATAACAAAAATGAGGGGAAAATTCGACCTTATAGTGGAAGAACTCTGCTGCTCACGCGTTTTTTTTTTAATATACATTTTTGTAGCAAATGAAATTAATACTGGTTTTGTGTTGAAGATTCGGGATATCCAACGGATGAGGTTGATTTAATTATACATAACAAAATTATGTTTATTACTTTAGTGAAAAAATGGGCCCTTTATGAATTTATAATTCAAATTTCAGTTATAATATGTATAACTGTAATTTTCCCTAATATTCCTTTAACAACATAAAAAAAAAAATTTTTTGTGTGAATTTTTTTTCCTTATAATATACAGTATTCTAATAATGGATACTGGAGTTTCAAGAGTGTAAAATTAATCTAGAGTGTATACCACAGTTTCCGAAGAAAAATATTTAACAATTCAAATCACATGTTTATCGAGAAATTCCAATTGATTCAGTGTGATCTTGATTGAAAATAAGGAAGTTGGAAAGTATTTTTAGTCTGACAAGATTCACAAATCTTTCTCATTTCTTAACGTCAAGTTTGACAGGAGAAGTTGCGATAGCTGTCTCGTTAACGATATCTAACATGAAATGAATTTTAATCGGCATCAAGAACGATATGTTCCAGAAATGTTGCAACTTCGAGAACTATTAATCTCACACCTACTGAAAACACATCGTGATTAAAACTTGGAATAATGTGGTTGGCATAAGAACACTGTAAAATCCGTTCTCAGTTCTATTCGTGGACAAATAAATAAATAGAAAAGTTCCACATCACAACGCAGCTGAACGTAGATAATTTTTTCTTTCCTAATTAACTGGTTAGAAAAGCCCTGGAACAACAACGCAGGGATAAAACGTTTAAAATACCGATGTTAACGTTAACACTCCATAGAGTGTCTCAACACTCTATGGAGTGTTATACTTTAAAATGAGCGTGTTTTTTGAATCTGACATAAGGTTAGCTACATATACATACATACATACATACATACATACATACATACGATCAGCGTTTAAGATTTACACACGTTCAAATGTGTGTTCAAATGTGTTGGAATCAACAGCTTCTTCGAGCAGTAGGATAAGTGTAGTAAATTACGCATCGGGATACTGCTTTTTCTCAATTAACCTTTTGTATTTCTTTTTATGTCATTGATAAAACATTTATTTTTTCTATACTTTTTTTATATCCATTTTAATTCCAACTCCCCATGTTTTGGCAGATTTATTTACTTTTTTTAAGGTCTCTTGAATTAATCTTCTTCAAGTATAATTCAGCATTTTAAGATTTCAACCATTTTATTTGTTTTCGGGAAGCAAATTCTAGACGAATTAATTAATTTTGTAGTTATGACAAAGTCCTGATTAAACTACTCAAATTCAAGGTATGTATTTGTATTTCCCCTGTTATTACTCCTGCCATATATTTCCCTTATTATTTAATCTAAATTTGTTTTGTGAAATATTAATTTCGAGATTGTAATACGCTTTGAAAAAATAGGAAAGTAGATATTATTTAACAGTATTAATGAAATATTTCGAATATTAATTAATATTTCCAGAATCTCAATCACTGATAGGTTAAAACTTGCCAAGTTCTACAAATTGACAAGTTGTCATATAGGAACTTTCACAACTAACGTGGTCATGTGATGTAACATTAATTATAGATGTCGATTCTGATATGTTTTCACGATGACACTTCACACTACCAGTTTCATCAGTAATAATATTGAGAAGATTTCTCTTCACTTAATCATCTACAATTTGGTTTCTATTCATCATAATTACTTTCATTATTTCGAATATGTTGATTCTTCGTCATTGCACCTTCATGATAAAAAAAGTACATTAGAAAGTAAAAATATCTATATAACTAATTCAGAGAGGTCAAAACAAGGGTCGGTAATTTTATATAATTTCTCTTCAATAAATTTAGTTTTAGGTACCTACTAGAAAATCATGTTCAGGGTTAGGCAAGTCATAAAAGGATTGAGCGAATTATGTGATCAGTATTTCTTGGTTCTCGCTTTCACCCCTTAAGTCTGAAAACAATTAATATTCTCGCGCAAAAGTATGTTTTCAAGGAAACAAATCATACCTGGCGTAGCATGTAATGTGTCAACTCCTTCGCCGTATTTGGTATAAACTAGCTTCTGTTCCATGTTCCTTAAAGAAGAGAATGCAGCGTTTATCATTCCCGAGTATTCAACAATTAATTTACACATCTGCTGTTGCATGAAACTCTAGAAGAACATCTTCGAACGAATATAAACTAAATATACATATATTTATGTTACGTTATTAAAACAAAATTATACATCATTTTGCATGACTTTCAAGGTGATGGATATGATCGAAAATACAACAAATCACTAATATTTTATAGAAGCAAATTTGGGATATTGGATAAATGCAATATCATCAATTCCTGTTTTGAAGAACATCAGTTTTAGAAAAAAATTTGCAGTTATTTCGTAGCAAGCTGAGAGTTTTTTTTGTTGAAGGAATATACACGAAGATTGCGGTTTTCTATATTGTCAAAGTGAAGGACTTTTGAATCGCTTCATATTCATAACATTGTTGAAATTTTCTTCGATATATAGCAAGAATATCCTATTTTAATTTCAATATTTGCAAAATTCGGGTATTCTAAATTACAATCAAAATATGAGTGTTGAATATATCAGTTTTCTTCATATTGAAATCATTATAATTCTGTTTGTAATTCAGAATTGTGGGAATTGAAATATAGGGACACGTACACAAATTTTATTTTTATCGATGAAAGTAAACACTGCTATGAATAAATATTGATTAAATTTAGAAAATGTCATGTTGTGTCAATATTTCATTATTTCCAATTGATAACACTGGTATTGGTGTGTTAGTGATTTCTTCAAGTAGATAACTTGGTTGGGTTTAGCTTATGAATGCAGTTGCTCGAATGAAAATTTCTGCTATCAAATGAACTTTTGAATGAATAAAAAAATTACATTTCAAATTTCCGAATTAAATTTACGGAGAATATCAGTGGGCAAATGGAAACTTAGTCTGTAAATTTAAAATTGATTCATAAATATGTAACATAATCAGTTCTCCTATATATAATGGATTGAAATAAATACAAATAATTGAAAATATAATAAATATTTTTTTTACAAAATTAAGTATGCAATTGTTAATATTATAGTAGTATTTTAGATACATTGGATTTATTCCTGTGCATAATGTACGAATCTCTGCAAATTATTATAAATCATCGAAACTAGATTAAACATCAATAAGTTTGCAATTGTAATAATTCGGCATTTGTTTTGTTGAACACAGTGTATGGAAGTTGTTAATACTCTGTGGAAGTTACTGGTGTACTCTTTCTCAATCTGAATTCCGAAGGAAATTTCGGATTTTCACTGCATTCTATATCGCAAACGGTTACAGCAGGGGCACGCTGTTGCGCTCAGCCTCCTTAGATAAAGCACTCTCCTTCCAATCTGCCATAATAAAGTAGGTCTAACGGAAAGGCACATAAATTAATACAGTTTATTTGCATGTAGTTAACTTTCTAACCCCGGCTGGTTCGCTATTTACACCGGCAATTACACGTCTATCTATTGCTCATTTACTTTAAGCTAATATGTTAATGGCCTCGCCGCGAATGGGAAACTCCAGACGCGCAACTGATATCTCACGGTGGCGGATTTATGCGGCGCAACAGCTTTCCCAGCGGCTGCTGTAAGAGCGAAAATTTACGACCAACGGTCCTCTTCATGCCCACCTTGCTGCATTTTTGTAGAGCTAATGATCGGTACCTATGGCCATTTTTGAGCGAATAATGTCTTTCTCGGTACAATCAATGTAGCTATTATAATATCATTTTTCTTCATATATGTATATAAATACTGCGTGTCTATGTAAGTTGGCAACGTACGAAAAACTTTTTTATTATTAGTTTTATGAAGAAAAAGTATTCTTTATAAAAAGTTCCGCATGTTCTACACCGCAAACAAAAAAAAAATGATTTTTGATCCAGAGGAAAGTAGGTACCTTTCAAATGAATATTCAATATAACAATCAATACAAAGTAGAATGTTTCTTGAATTATTGAGTGTTACCTAATATAATTATGATTGAGTTCTGTAATATAAATTATCTTTTGTTCGTTTTCATTTAAAAATATATATAACTTTTTGATCGTGGAGAAAGTATAGTCTGCTACTCGGTTAGAATGAAAATTCGTGATGCTCGTGGTTCCTCACGCTCGCCTTCGGCTCGCGCTCGGAACTTTTCCACTCGCATCGAATTTTCATTCTATCCTTGTTACAGAATATACTATTCTCTGTTATAATAGCGTAGAATATTTGAAAATTATTTTTATACACACACACACACACACACATATATATATATATCAATCAAATCATGAAAAACATACAAGTCGACCATGGTCAATTTCATACATTACATAAAGTGAACGAGGAAAATTCTTTAATAATTTAAAAAATTATCAAACAACTTTCCAAGGAAGCTGGTTATACGTATTCAGCAACGCAAAATCTGCATTCACAATCGAACGGTGAATTATAGAAATTGTCAAGTCACCCCGACTCAAAATCTGCATACAGCTGTTTCGATCTTATTAGATCTCATCAGTGCAGCTTATTTGACTCGGAGTGAATTAACAAATTTCTAATTGTTCTCCAATACAAATCGTGGTCAGTAACACTGGCTGGATAACAATCCAGAGCGCCATCCCACCAAAGATATTGGGAAACAACAATTCACCGCTTAGACTGAAAATGCAGAAATTCGTCGCTTAAACACGTACCTCCTGATATGAAGATATCTACTCTACAACAGTGGTGTATATGATTCCAAGGCACACTAACATAGTGATTTAAAACCTTTGGATATACTCACGAGAGTGCGCTCCGAATATTCTAGTCGCTTTATACGCAAAATACAACAATCAAATCATGAAAAACATACTAGTCGTTGCGTATAAAGCGACTAGAATATTCGGAGCGCACTCTCGTGAGTATATCCAAAGGTTTTAAATCACTATGTTAGTGTGCCTTGGAATCATATACACCACTGTTGTAGAGTAGATATCTTCATATCAGGAGGTACGTGTTTAAGCAACAACACCGAGAATATCAGGATATTCTCGGTGTTGTTGGTTTAAGCGACGAATTTCTGCATTTTCAGTCTAAGCGGTGAATTGTTGTTTCCCAATATCTTTGGTGGGATGGCGCTCTGGATTGTTATCCAGCCAGTGTTACTGACCACGATTTGTATTGGAGAACAATTAGAAATTTGTTAATTCACTCCGAGTCAAATAAGCTGCACTGATGAGATCTAATAAGATCGAAACAGCTGTATGCAGATTTTGAGTGGGGGTGACTTGACAATTTCTATAATTCACCGTTCGATTGTGAATGCAGATTTTGCGTTGCTGAATACGTATAACCAGCTTCCTTGGAAAGTTGTTTGATAATTTTTTAAGTTATTGAAGAAATTTCTTTGTTCACTTTATGTAATATATATATATATATATATATATATATATATATATATATATATATATATATATATATTTATTCGAACTGTTGTTGCCTGTGATCTATTTTTAATCTCTTGATAATTATTAGCAATAACAGGCTGGTTGAATCTTAAAAAACTCGATTTTATTAAAAAGTTGACGTTTTCACTACGATATATCGTAGTGAAACGTCAACTTTTTAATAAAATCGAGTTTTTTAAGATTCAACCAGCCTGTTATTGCATATATATATATATATATATATATATATATTATATATATATATATATAATATATATATATATATATATATATATATATATATATATATACATATGTATATATATATATACAGAGTCCTGCAACAGTGGCGCGGTGTTCCATATCTCTATTTGGTAAACAGATAGAAATCTACATTTCTATAATATTACCTAATTGCTCGAGCTCGACAAAATAAAAATATTGTCGGTCACACAGGGTCTTTAATTTCTTCTGGGCGGATATCAACTATGTTTTTTCGAATGGAAACCTATATTTTTTGTCGCCTTTTCGGTTTAGACATAGAAAATAAAAGATTCTTTATATAGATCTTCATTTCGAAAATATTTACGGTTTTCGAGATTTTTTGCATTTCTAATTTTTTTTTCAATTTTGGTCACTCAGAATATTTGAAATTATAAAGTTGTGCCGAGTCCAATTGAAATTTATTTTTGGTCAAATATTCTACATTGGTAACTCTCTCAAACGATATATCTGAAATCAACCTGCGATATACAGGGTATGAAAAATCGCTTTTCACATATTGTAAATAAAAATGTACAGAATCTTCCTTATTTCAAATGGAACACCCTGTATATTATAGATACAGAAGAAGGGTTAAGAAAAGCTCTACAAATGTCTTGAACTATTCCCTATGGTTAAGCTTACTAGTTTTCCTTAAAACAGCGAAAAATGGCAAATATTCAAATTTCTTCGCTATAATCTCAATGAACTTTTTTCATAAATAACCTGTTGGTAGATAAACAAGTTGTGAATTACACCACAAAATGTAACTGGTATATTTGTTTGTAACTTTTAAATTTGTTTGACAAACTTGTTTGACAAACTTCACGTGTGGTTCAAGCAATGGCATAAACGATCAAACCAAATATCAAACAAATTTGTCAAATTCTTCCTTAGTTACGGTTTTCTCGTTGACGTGACGTGGCGCGTTCCATGAAAAATGAGCAGTGCGGTTTTGAATTTAGTTGTCAAAAATGCCGTCAATCCAATTTTTCATCAAACACTTCAAACACGTGAATTGTTTGACAAACGCATCAAACAAAGCCATAGACTAACAAATAATTTGACAAACAGCTAAAATTTGACAAACAAGTTTGATCGTTTACAGGGCGCTTAAATCAACCTTTCAGCGAATAAAATATTTATTGGAAATCGGGTAGTCTGGCAAATGACAGATCAAAATATTTGCCTTCAAATAAGTATTGAAATCTTTAGTGATTCGTTAAGTAGAACTTTCGATATGATTTTATCAGAATGTTGTTAAATTATATCGAAAGTTCAACTTCACGAATCACTAAAGATTTCAATACTTATTTGAAGGCAAATATTCTGATCTGTCATTTGCCAGACTACCCGATTTCCAATAAATATTTTATTCGCTGAAAGGGTGTTTTAAATCGAAAGAATATGGCTCAACTTTGGAGATGATTGAAATTATTTTGTATATACAATGTAATTATTTTGTGGTGTAATTCTACAACTTGTTTCGTCGTTCATTGAGATTATAGCGAAGAAATTAGAATATTTGCCATTTTTCGCTGTTTTAAGAAACTAGTGAACTTAACCATAGGGAATACTTCATGACATTTATAGAGCTTTTCTTAGCGCTTCTTCTGGATCTATAATATACAAGGTGTTCCATTTGAAATAAGGAAGCTTTTGTACATTTTTATTTACAATATGTGGCAAGCGATTTTTCATACCCTGTATATCGCAGGTTGATTTCAGATATATCGTTTGAGAGATTTACCAATGTAAAATATTTGACTAACAATAAATTTCAATTGGACTTGGCACAACTTTATAATTTCAAATATTCTGAGTAACCAAAATTGAAAAAAAAAATCAAAAATGCAAAAAATCTCGAAAACCGTAAATATTTTCGAAATGAAGATCTATATGAAGTATCTTTCATTTTCTATGTAGAAACCGAAAAGGTGACAAAAAATAAAGGTTGCCATTTGAAAAAACATAGTTGATATTCGTTCAGAAGAAATTGAACACCTGTGTGACCGACAATATTTTTATTTTGTCCAGCTCGAGCAATAAGGTAATATTATAGAGATATAGATTTCTATCTGTCTCCAAAATAGAGATATGGAACACCGCGCCACTGTTGCAGGACCCTATATATAATATATATATATATATATATATATATATATATATATATATATATATATATATATATATATATATATATATATATATATTTATATATATATATATATACATAGTTTCAGAAGCAGATATTTTGGAATACATGAATGAAATTAAAGGTAATGAAAATATAGTTGTTAAGAAGCTTCCTACAAGGGGACCAAACTCTGCATATAGTGTGGGTTTATCTTCTGTTGAGGCTTACACCCAGGTGTATAATCCAATTTTCTGGCCTTGTGGTTTTCTTTTGAGAGTGTGCAATTTCAGCAATGATTTTTTCGGAGGGGAAGGACTCTCAAAAAGTAAAATAACATACCATCCCACGGAACAATCCACAAACGTAAAGAATTGTGTCTTATCCAACAAAATGTACAATCTTTGTCAACAGCGGTTTGATCAATCTTGAATTATGTATAAATGATAATGATGCAGACTTTGTTGGCTATCACGGAGCATTGAGAGGTCTGAAGAGGAAATAGCCAACTGTTGTTTGGAGGGTTATGTACTAGCCTCCAGTTTTTGTCGTCAACGTGGCAGACATGGAGGTTCTGCAATATACTGTAGAGAGGGTATTATATTTTCAGAAAAAATCCAATATTAAATCTTTAAGTCTTGTAAATGTTATTGAATGCTCTGCTGTTAAGGCTATTTCTGATGGCATTAGTCTTAATATTGGTGTGTATTTATAGGCCTAACTCTCTACCCCAAGGCAATGTGAATCTTTTTCTTGAAAAGGCTAAGGCGAATTTTGGAAGTGCTGTGAATGAAGTGCCTACTTCATTATTACGGGAGATTTCAACATAAATATTCTCACGATGGACAGAGCGGCACAAGATTTCCTTTCACTCATGGAACAGTATAAATGTGAGTGTCACAAACAAAGAGCCTACTCGTCCTGCCCTCGGTGCCTGCTTGATAATGTGCTTACCAATATTGATGGAACAGTGGTTGTCATGGAGTATCATATATCCGATCATTCAGCTCTTAGATTCAGAACTAATCTAAAGATAAACTCATCGGCATATAAACGAAAAATGTTTAAAACGTAAATTTAATGACAGTTCTATGACCAAATTTCTCTCGAAGCTTGGAAGTGTCGATTGGACCGACATTTATTCTGTGCCTTGTGATCCTAATCAAGCCTGGGATAATTTTTTTGATATGTATAAGAGTATTTTCGATGAATGTTTTTCCCAAAGCAGAGTGTAGAAAGAGAATTTCAAGCAAAGCTTTAGGCTGACACCAGAACTTCAAGCAATAAAGAACAAGCTTGAATATACTGCTTGTGATGGCATCATGCAACGCCGAGTTTTGAGAATGAGTACAGAAAAATGAAGAGGCAATACGATTTAGCAGTTTCTGAAGCTAAAACAAAAATGTTCAAGTGACAGTATCCTAGCAGCTGATAATAAAGCAAAAGCTGCATGGCGGGCCATTAATCTCACTGACGGGTAGGAACCCAGGTTATATGGAGCACCTTTGAAGACCGGTGATCCTGAGATAATAGCTAATGAGTATAACAACTTCTTTGCTGGGGTTGCTTCTTCAATAGGTGTAAAGGCGTCAGGGACTGCTGCACTAGCTCCTGGTACACTCAGTTTGGAAAAATCCTTCTTCGTCTTTAGTATTACTGAACAAGAAATATATGCGGTAGTAAAATCTCTGAAAAATAAAATTCCTGCGGGTATGACGAGATTCCTATTAAAATAATTAAGGCTTCTATTGGCTCATCGCCCGTCCTCTTGCTCACTTGATCTATTGATTCATTGTTTGCGGAAGGAATCTTTCCTGAGCTTTTGAAAATTGCTCTGGTGAGGCCTTTATATAAGAAAGGAGATAAAGAAGATATAAATATTACCGACCAATAAGCCTGTTGACAACGTTTTCAAGATATATGAGAAAATTCTAGCAAATAGAATGATCCACTTCTTCAGAAAGTTCAAAGTTATCTCTGATTAATCAACATGGCTTTGTTAAAAACAGAAGCACAGAAAACGGCAATCTATAAAATTGACCACTGATGTGATTGCTGCTCTGGAAAGAGGAGAAGTACCTGTTGGACTTTTTTTCGACCTTTCTAAAGCTTTCGATTTCGTTTTCAACATGGGTGTTGTTGAAGTGGCTTGAAATGTATGGAATTAGAGACAATCAACTAAAGCTAATAAGTAGTTATCTTTCCGATAGAAAACAAAGAGTGCATATTCAGGTGAGGCAACAGGTCTTATTTTTTTCCGAGGATAAAATTCTGAATAGTGGAGTCCCGCAAGGCAGTATCCTGGGCCCATTACTTTTTGTCATCTATATTAATTCATTATCCAGGTGCACTCCGGAAGAGATATGCAGACCTGTTATGTATGCTGATGATACTACTTTTCTTGTAACGGCTTCAAATATTCCTTCAGCTTTGAATGCATCTTCAGTGGTCCTGAGCGGAGTTTAATGGGTGGTGTCGGAAAGAGGTCTAATTGTAAATTTTCAAAAACCGAGTGTGTTGTTTTTAGCACACCAAGGTCAGTTTCGAGCATGCTTATGATAGTGTGACTGTGATCACGAGATAAGTGTAAGTGTGAGACGGTGAGGTTTTTAGGTGTGTGCTTAGGATAGGTATCTTAGATGGGATATTCACATAAATACCCTGAAAAAAAAAGCTGAATAGTGTATCGTACATGTTGTATATGCTTAGGAATCAAGTCACTTTCAAGGTTCTCAATATGTTGTATTTTTCTTTTTATCAATCCTTGCTGTCCTATGGTATAATTTTTTGGGGGCAACTCGTCCCTCGCAGAAAGTATTTTTTGTGTGTCAGAAGGGTGTAATAAGAACGATCTTGAAGCTTGGGTTCAGACAATCATGTCGTCGCTCTTTCAAAAATTTCAACATTTTAACGTTATATGGTTTATATATATATATAAATTACTGATTTTTTTCCACAAGCATGAAAATTATTTCTCAAGTTTCAAAAATGTCAATAAAACCAGAAGAATTTTTCCTTATCTCTCCCGGCTCACTCGACAGCACTTCGCGAGAAGAGTACTTGAATATATGGCTATAAAATATACTGCCGCCTGCCATTGCGTTTTCGTACTATCTTGGACCATAATGTTTTTCAAGAGAAGGATTCATGACTTCATATTACAATGTGAACCTTATACTGTGGAGGAATTCCTTGCCCTGCTGTGTTGTTTGATTAATGTTTTATCTGTGACATGTTTCAATTTTACTTTTATACTTATCTGTGATTGTGTAAAATGATATTTGAAATTAATAAACTTATTAATATATTATTATTCTTATGATTATATATATATATATATATATATATATATATATATATATATATATATATATATATACATGTATATATATATATAATATATATAATATATATCAATATATATATATATATATATATATATATATATATATATATATATATATATATATATATATACCATTTATCCGCTCTACTCTCCCAATATTAAAGAATATTTTATTTCAAAGTACAAGACATATTTTGATACCACTCTCGTGCTCATGTTGATTGAGTTATTCAAATGGAAACAGTTAATTAGCTTCAACAGATGGTTTATTCGCAAGAGCAAGTTAGTAATCAATATAAATAATGATATGAAACATGCAGGCAATTCTCATTTCATGCGCCAACAAATCACGTATTAGTTGAACAATTATATTCAGGACGTAATAAATTCAGTTACCGGAATTTCGATTTTAGTAGAGATAAAACCAATTTGTCATAGACAAATATGTCTTCTTCCTCATAGAAAATCATGTTTTTTCGTATCTAGATTTAATTTAAACAATTTATGGACGAGCAATGATTACTTTTCTGTCGTGGCAAATTGAAAATTCATTCAACTATAAACTATTGCGGGCAATAACTCGTACGCTCAGTCCGAAGGTTCATATGAGGCAAAATGACCAGACAAATTAACAAAAATACTTGTACGATTCTATTCACCTCTTAATATTTGTATATTCGATATTAATTGATACTCCGTTATTGTAGGTAGATGCTTCCTAATAAACTTGAATATCCTACATATTATGTACTTGTTTAACTTGAAGTTTTTTCAGAATCTATTGAGAAGACCTGAAAAGTATTCAATTGATTATTTTTAGTATTTGTACTTGGCGTAGTTTTGATGTCTCCCACTATTCTATCAAACTCAACAAGATTTCCCTGTGAAATAATAATCTCTTCGATAATCAATTAACTGAAAATGTATTATGATTCAAACGTGAATAACAACAAACGAACTATTGCGATATTACTTCATAGCAAATCAAAACTATTTCAACCTCCAGGATCCCAGAAATACACGTGCAACATATTCACATCAATTTCTTCGTATGGCGGCGCGTTCGCAAACAGCGATTGAGAGAAGATTCTGGTCTACAACGCACTCAAAACAGGCTCTTCGCGCCAGTGCACTCCTTTTCTTTCGCGTCATTATGAAACGATCTAGATAAGCTGCACTGAATTACTTAATATTATTGTGTTCGCAGATCATGTCTAGATTATAAGTCATTAGATTTGTCGTTATGCAAAAGCTTCCATTCGAAGTATGTACCTACAGAGCCAAGCTATTCAGGCTCAGATGTACGTACCGTCACGAAGATGCGCGCTGTGGAGAGCATTAATCTAATTCACTTGCATAATCGCCGTTATAGTAATAATAATAATAGGGTACAGATTTCCCAGTTATATTTTGATTATTGCAAAATTATACTGTGTGTCCATTTCAGAAAATGTCATTTTACCTAGTACTTTGGAAAACTATCGATTGAAATTATATTTCCGTCTTATTGGTTGTATAATTGCTCAGATATGAGATAATAATTGATAGGCAGAATATTACATGGTAAGTATTTGTTATTCAGAGTTTAACGATACCTGAAATTATGGATGTTTTGAGGTGGTTGTTTCAACTTTTCTCAAATGCGTACCTTTATTTTTATTATTGAATTTGAATGGAAATAGTGCCTATAGAACACATTAATTGCATATTATGAATAGCTCCTGTTTGAGAATTTCCATTTTGTCTTTCAATGAGCTTCAAAACTTCTCATAAGTATTATCCCCACATACAGATCGATCACATTAAGTACCTCAGAAAGCTCTAAACATCTCTAAAACCAAATGAAATGTGTAAGTTGCAGAATTGTGAAATACCTCGTGTTGAAATAATGAAGTTATTCCGATTTGTGTAATATCATGTGAGTGCCAAAATCATGCGATATTTATCTCGTTATGAAATATAGATACAACTTGTCACTCCGAGTCAAATAAGCTGCACTGATGAGATCTAATAAGATCGAAACAGCTGTATGCAGATTTTGAGTCGGGGTGACTTGACAATTTCTATAATTCACCGTTCGATTGTGAATGCAGATTTTGCGTTGCTGAATACGTATAACCAGCTTCCTTGGAAAGTTGTTTGATAATTTTTTTAAATTATTAAAGAATTTTCCTTGTTCACTTTATGAAATATCGAACTACTATACGAAATAGACATTCAATATTAAGAGTATTTGAAAATCTATACTATAGGTATCGTAATAATAATAATAATATATATATATATATATATATATATATATATATATATATATATATATATATATATATATATATATATATATATATATATATATATATATATATATATATATATATGTATGTATATATATATCTATATATATATATATATATATATATATATATATATATATATATATATATATATATATATATATTTGCCAAGTCGGGCATGAATACTTTGCTAAGGTGAATAGCCATAAATAATTTATTTCCGCATACCTTACTCGCCAGATATAATACTCCTACGTAAAATTTAAATACCCTTCAGTATCTTCCTAGTACTGTGAACATGACTCGAAAGAAAAGGACCTTTATGAAGATGTGAAAAGTAGTCTTGTCAAGTCGAACTGGAAAGAAATAAAGGCATCGAAAAGCTCTTGGGCCGAACATTTCTAGAAACACGATATGAATAAATTATGTCTTCATCGATCCTAACAATGTTTTCGTCCGAGATCAATAAAACTCACCACACAACGGAGCGATTGCAGTGGAAGTACATTCCGCAAAACAATTACAATTTTATCGCCAGTTTCACGAAACAAAGTTTCATACGAAACGTGCATTAGTTTTTCCTCTTAATTATATGTGCGGGGCGAGAATCGTGACCAGCTCTATCTTTTTGTTCGACTTTCATCTGGTTCTTTTGGTCTTTTATTTCGAGAATAATAATTACGATCGTTGCTAGATGAAACGCGGAAATGAAGTTATAGTCATTATCAAAACGGAGTTTAATTGCGTGTTTTGATGTGGTGGGCGTGTCGCCGAGGGGATCATCGATTGGGCAGCTCCGAGTGGAAAAATGTGGGAGACGTAAATTAGGTTAACGTGTTAATATACACTTTTCAAGTGTTTCAATAAAATACTGACAGCTGTTGAAAATACGTATACAATTCTACTATCATTCAATTCAAAGAATACGAAATGTATTCAAGAAAAGTTCCCTATAATTATTTCTTTGCGTTATTTTATTGATATAAAAATATATTCAAATAATAATAGTAATCGGAGCCACTCGACATTAGAAAGATGCGGTCGGAGATTATATGGTTGAATTATATGGAATATTTGATATAATCCTGGATTGTACAAAATCAATTTCTACAATTACAAATTCGATATTGAGATATTGTCGTTTCATAGACCAACGGCATGAATGATTGGATATATATAAATTTTTTCAGAGAAGTAGGTAAGGTTTAAATAGTAAAATGAACAAATCCAGTAATAAGATTTCGATAATTCTGTCTAGTAGTTTATAATATTTATCTTACTATTTTTCACAAACAGTTTCCATCTACTGGTCCTTTCTATATATATATATATATATATATATATATATATATATATATATATATATATATATATATATATATATATATATATATATATATATAGGTATCCGTGCTGAAATACCCCTGGATTTATTATTCCATTAACAATTCACCTTTCGTTACAGGAAACATTCCAGAGAGCACAGGAAACGCAAGCTGAACACAAGTTTCCGGTAAGTATGATTAAAAATCAATTATTATACTGCCTCCAGTTTGAATTGCAAATGAGCAAATAAGGTGCATCCAGCCGATTTGAAAGATGCAAAGAAAAAAAATTAGACCCCAATTGTTATACTCTTCCAGTAGTAGAAAGTTCGTACAGGTGTCATTTTACATTATTTTGAGTAAATATAGCTAATCGATAATATCTATTAGTTTCAACGTAAAGATTGTTTTAATTTATCATAAAAAATATTCCTATGATTGTGGACTTTCAACGTACCTTATAATAAAATGAATTATTGCAGCATTGAAGTTTTAATTTAATTGAGAAATCGATAATACGCCAAACTCCAACGTTGAAATACTCTGACTTCTTACCTTGAATTCACGAGTGATGAATTTTTCATCTGATTCACGTGACGCGCCCACATTCGAAATTGATTAACGTAACAGTATATTATTAGTTCATCAATCGCAGAAAAAATTAATTAATAAATCTCGCAGATTATAATTTTTTTCAATTCTTAAGAATACTGAACGAAGTATCACCAGGTATTCGATAATTTAGAGAGTTATTTGAAGATGGGTTATCGATATATATATATATATATATATATATATATACAGGGCGTTCCAACGAAAACTTGACCCCCCCTGTAAGTCTGAAACGGACGTGTGATCGAAAATTTCAAAGAACACGTCAATATCTATTTCTAGGGGGACTAATTCTGATATGAAAATCATACCCGAAACATCACCCCCTTGCGGTCAGCAGCTACCCCGCATATTTTTTTCAATGGCATGGGGGGTCGAGTGATATATCATCTGAAAGGTCTTTTGTCCCTCTATCACCTCTGTATTTTTTTTTTTAAATTAGTTCATTTGTTATTGAGAAATTAAATGTTGAACGTTTTATCTAAGAAAAAACAGAAAATTCGCTGTCGTTTATTTTATTGAGGAAATCAACAAAAAATAGTATCAATGGAAACAAAATCAACGGATAAATTGTTCAAAATGACCTCCACTTACTTCCATACAATATAATACAGTCTACTTTCGAAAGCTTTCCTTACATTATTCAAGATGTCCGGAGTTAGTTTTTTTAGCACAGGTAGTTTTTTGAAGCTAGTTATCGCAGAACAAAAAGTAGATAGTTGGCCACTGTCACACTGACGCGAATTGATAATTCATTCATCGTTGTTTACTTGGTTCCAACATGGTTTATTCTACTGAAGAAAGAATAGAAATTGTCGCAACCTATTATCAAAATGGTGAATGTGCTAAAGCTGCTGCAAGAATTTATAATATAAATCATCCAGACCACAACGTGAGCCATCAATACGTTAAACAGTTGATGGATAAATTTCGAACTTCAGGTTCTGTTCACAACAGAAAACATGAAGTATTCCGTCCTGTCAGAAATAAGGGAATAAGTTGAAGTTGCAGTTTTAGGACATGTACAAATGGATAATCGACAATCTATCAGACAAGTAGCTAGAGCGTCTGGTGTATCAGCTACTAGTGTTTTTCGGATTTTGAAAGCCTACAAATTCCGCCCTTTCAAAATAAGGCTAGTTCAGGAATTGAACGAAGATGATCCTGATCGTCGAATCCAGTTTCGTGAGGAGTTCAGCGAGAAATTGACCAATAACCCGAACCTATTATACAATACATGTTTCTCGGACGAAAGTACTTTCATGTTGAATGGTGAAGTAAATAGACATAATTGTCGTTACTGGAACGATGTGAATCCTCATTTGGTGATGGAAACACATTCACAAACTCCAAAAAAATTGAATGTTTGGGCCTGCATTCTTGGTAATCATATTGTAGGACCATTCTTCATAGACGGTAATCTCAATAGAGAGACATACTTAAATCTATTACAAGAATGTGTAGATCCTATGATTACACAAATTTTAGAAAATGATGACAATTTATTAGAAAATGAAATAACATTCCAGCAGGATGGTGCACCCTCACATTTCGATGTTCGGGTGAGACAGTTTTTGAACGAACGTTTTCCAATGCGTCGGATCGGCAGAAGGGGTCCAGTGGAGTGGCCAGCTAGATCACCAGATCTCACACCGATGGACTTCTTTCTGTGGGGACACCTGAAGTCGAAAGTTTACTCTACTAAGCCTACAAATCTAGAAGAGCTGCGACAGAGAATTGTTCGGGAATGCCGATTGCTGACTCCGGACATCTTGAATAATGTACGGAACGCTTTCGAAAGTAGACTGTATTATTGTATGGAAGTAAGTGGAGGTCATTTTGAACAATTTATCCGTTGATTTTGTTTCCATTGATACTATTTTTTGTTGATTTCCTCAATAAAATAAACGACAGCGAATTTTCTGTTTTTTGTTAGATAAAACGTTCAACATTTAATTTCTCAATAACAAATGAACTAATTTCAAAAAAAAATACAGAGGTGATAGAGGGACAAAAGACCTTTCAGATGATATATCACTCGACCCCCCATGCCATTGAAAAAAATATGGGGGGTAGCTGCTGACCGCAAGGGGGTGATGTTTCGGGTATGATTTTCATATCAGAATTAGTCCCCCTAGAAATAGAAATTGACGTGTTCTTTGAAATTTTCGATCACACGTCCGTTTCAGACTTACAGGGGGGGTCAAGTTTTCGTTGGAACGCCCTGTATATATATATATATATATATATATATATATATATATATATATATATATATAGAAATATATATATATATATACAAGGTGATTCACGGTGGATGGCACATTAGACGTTTCTGGTGAACCATACAACGGATCACTTTGAAAATTCACTGGAGGACATAGTCGGACATTCTCTACCCAACTAAAATATTTTTGGTAGTGCGGTGTTGCCACTTCTATTAGAAAATAGTAGCAACTTTGATTTTTCAAACGGAACACCCTGTATATAATATTATTTTTAGAATCTCCAGTAATTTTCCAATAACTTTTCATGATATTTCCCTATACCTATCTGTTACTGTTTTCGAAATAACATCTTTGAGTTGAGAAATAATGTGATATCGAAATTTGGGTTGGAGTTTGTTGATACTTGGGAGCTTCCTACACTTCAGCCTAATTTGCGTTACTTCAATACAGGGTGGTAAAAAAATTCAGTTGTTTTGTTTGCTTGAAAAAGTGACTGAAAGATGATTATTTCAAATGGAATGCCCTGGTATTTGGTAAGCATGCCATGATCAGTATTTGACAGTAACGTTGTGACAATCTACTAATAGTATCGATATTTTTTACATCTCAGAAGTTGCAAATACCTTCAAAAACGATGGAACAAAACTATTCAAACGAAGTTACTATGAATTTGTTTATTATTTTTGGACAGTTTGATAACATTATCAGCAGAACATGTAAAAGTTCAATAAAATGTATCCGAATATACCGCCAATAAACCTTAAGAAATTTATACGAATTCAGAACAATTTCAATGCGTATGGATAACCTTTAAAAAAGCACCAACAGACTTGATAGTGGAAATTGATATAAATAATTATAAAAAAGGAAAACAATTATGTGGAATGTTTACGACGTGGCAGATCTGATTTCATTCGGATCCAATTCTTCAAATGTTTGGGTAATACCTTGTAATTGTCTCTCGAACGCACACCAAAAATAATAAACAAATACATGAGAACTTCGTTTGAATAGTTTTGTTCCATCGTTTTTGAAGGTATTTGCAACTTCTGAGATGTCAAAAATATCGATATTATTAGTAGAATGTCACAACGTTACTGTCAAATAGTGATCATGGCTTGCTTACCAAATGGGGACCCCATTTACAAGGAAAATTTTCACAAATAAATGCTAATAAGTCCGAAACCTGACTAGTTAGGTATAGGTATGATATACATAGATAAAAAGCAAATTCCAGCAGCTTTCCGAATTTTCAATAACATACAGGGCATTCCATTTGAAATAATCAACTTTCAGTCACTTTTTCAAGCAAACAAAACAACTGAATTTTTTTACCACCCTGTATTGAAGTAACGCAGATTAGGCTAAAGTGTAGGAAGCCCCCAAGTATCACCAAACTTTAACCCAAATTTTGATATCACATTATTTCTCAAGTCAAAGATATCAGCGTTTTAATTTCCGAAGAAATAAAATTAAAATAATTTTTATTTCGAAAACGGTAACAGATAGGTATAGGGAAATATCATAAAAATTATTGGGAAATTGTTGGAGATTCTAAAAATAATATTATATATAGGGTGTTCTATTTGAAACATCAAAGTTGCTACTACTTTCTAATAGAAGTGGCAACACCGCATTATCAAAAATATTTTAGTTGGGTAGGGAATGTCCTACTATGCCCTTCAGTAAATTTTCAAAGTGATTCGTTTTATGGTTCGCCAGAAACGTCTAATGTGCCATCCACCGTGAATCACCCTGTATATATATATATATATATATATATATATATATATATATATATATATATATATATATATATATATATATATATATATATATATATATTTCTTTTTGGCAAAAACAAATGTTACATCTTTGACGCTTCTTTGTTGTCTGTAATGATAAGTTGGATATATGTTTACCTCGTATGAAATCATGAAATCTAGGTTTCCGACTGTTATTATTATTAATATATATATAATATATAACTCGTTCAAATTTGTAACACTGGCATTCATTACATTGTGGGGGAGTTTAATTTGTAGTTATTATTACCGAGTGTTTCACATTTTATGCATCTCACAACCTGCCAGTATCCTTCACAATGGCTTATCGTACAAACTGACGTTTAGAGCGACCTAGTTTTGATTTGGATCAAAAAAATATTTTCGAATCCTAACTTCTGACCCATTTCACATAAAGGTTGGCGAGAATTCATCATTTCTGTTAAAGACGAAAACGTATCTAAGTGATTTTGTAAAATTGTTCGATTGAAGAAGTTTCATTGCAACGTAGTACCTATTATATTTTTATACTATATTGTAGTCTTAAGGAACAGGAATGTACCGAATTTGAAGGTACACAAGTTTATTCGATTGCGAATAATATAAATGTGAATCTATTTACCTATTTTGGATTTCGCTAATTAATACATACACTCGGCTCAAAATTTTGGTCAGTTATTTTGATTTTTTATACATTTCACCAAATAATATTATTTATTACATGCGTAACTGTTACAAGCCTATTCACTTATATTGAATTTCATTCAAGCATATCTAATATGAATAAGCTTATGTTGAATAAAATAAATAAAATTCTTTTCCTTCGATTCAATTTGCAGATATGACTTAATAGTGATAATTGGACAACTTTTTATTAAGATTAACATAACATAGGAATTGTCCCTACCATTATTGAAAAATTAAATTTTTGAACTTAGTTATTAGTGAATTTACGTAGTTATCAGAAAGATAACTTGATCAACTGTAAAATATGGTGCTACTTTACGTACGAGCGGTTAGACCAACGATTTTCAAGGAATAAGATTGGTAGAATTGGTTTTCTATGACCGGTAAGAATACTTGACTTTTATCTGTGCTGTCATTTAAATATGTTTGAAAGACATAAATGAACTAAAAGTTTGGACAACTGGAAAATTAGATACAGCGCTTGTTAACCCATTTTGAGTTTTGGTCCTTGAACAATATTGTTCCTTGAAAATGTTTTAGTTTTTCAAGCGCATTGGGAAAGTGGAAATATGCACTGAGGCTTGAAATTTCACGGAGAAAACGTGGACGGGTACCGTAAGTAAATTGAAAAATTTTCGGAAGATATCAGCGTCGTGATGTATTGGATAAGTAGGTGGAATTGACGTGGCAATAATTCCGACCATGGTCGTGGGGTCGATTACAGAATTACTCACGGCGGCACGACTGCATCGCATCTTCTGCTCATTTCAATTGCTAATGACCCCTTGCGTTATGGACTGTACATTTGTCCGATCTATTACACTATTTAAGTTTGATGGGTAAGCATTATGCCATTCTTTGAGAAATATCGAGATCATGCCGTCAGTGTTTAAACGGCATGGGATTGGTTTAATGGGTTAATGCGATTCCAGTCATGAGTAGGAATAATGGAAAATAATGCTCTATTCATTCACTCGCGTAGTATTTATGTGAATAATAATAATAAATGAATCTCTATTTTTGACCTTAAAATCAGTTTACAAGAAACTGGCACCAAGGCCTAAGACAATTTAGATTACTTTTACAGGGAGTAGGAACAAAACTTGTAATAATAATAAGATGCAACTCAAATATCCATCAAAATTCTCTATAGCTAGTCTGGACTATTCATCTACAAACAATTGAGATTAAGGCATAATATACTTATTTTATTATTACATTTACTAGGCGCTCAGGAACAGAGTTATAATATTATTATTATTATTTATATACTTATATATAATATATATATATATATATATATATATATATATATATATATATATATATATATATATATATATATATAAACATATCATTATAACCTACTATCTTATCTTAAAAATCAGAAATATTCTTATTATATTGTTTTCCATTTTCCGAGCATAACTTTTACTTTCGAATAGACCTGATCACATTCAAAATTGAAGAAGAATATTCCAATTCCAACTTTCCCGCTATAATTTGAACACGTGAAAAGTTGTTTGACATCCATCGATTAGTAGTTTTCTTCCACATAAACTACGATATTACTCGTTCATTTGTAGAATATTTTTCTCGGTACTATCTCGACTTCCACCTACGTCGTATCGTATCATTCCCAGCACGAAGTGAACGAAGCGAAAGACAAGTTTCCGTAGATGCAATGAAATAATTGATATTTACTGAACGCCTACCGTATATCGATGGTGTTCTGGATAAAAATCGCGTTCGCCATGCATGTTGGATATTTTTCATGGCAATCGGTCGGAACAGACAGCTCGACGACATTGCAACCAACGTCGCTTTTAAATCCGATTTCGCCTCTTAATCGTGCCGGCGAAATGGCGGGTTATTAATCATGCCAGAGAAGTGTATCGCATTATTTTAAGTGGTAGGTAGGTTGGCATATCAATTTTGATTTCCAATTTTCACCTCGATAAATCGTTGGTCGAAACGAAGTTCTTATGAAGTTATTAAAATCTAACGTTACCGGTTAATTATTGCGGACGATCGTCCAATATTCGTTCAAGTCGTCGAAAATAATAGACTTGTGAATAAATGAGATTGAATCCTCGCTTAGCTCTTGGTGAAACATGATTAAATATTAATAATTCAAATCAAAACAATTGGCTTACTGCTTCACAAATATAGGTATATTGAAAATTAACAAAAAGTTGCCAACATGTTTCGGGTAGTGAACCCATTTTCAAGACTAATACAGGTATTAGTCTTGAAAATGGGTTCACTACCCGAAACATGTTGACAACTTTTTGTTAATTATTATTAATTTTCAATATACCTATATTTGTGAAGCAGTAAGCCAAGTGTTTTGATTTGAATTATTAATAGACTTCTCGGTATAAATTGGTCCTTGAATCAAAAATTCGATATTAGAGTTAGGCTGTCCTGTCATATAATCTATTCTAATATTATTTCCACTTCAAATCGGCGTAAAATGTCACAAAACGTGTAAGAAAAACTACTCGATAACTTTTGAGGGAATTGAGCTACTAACTTCAAATTTTACAGTTAGGTATTAATGAGAGAACGGTTTGGATTGTTTTTGAGCCAATTTGGTTCAGGGGAAGGGGATAAATTGGGGTTTAATTAACAAAAAAAAAAGGTATTTTTTCAATGAAAATCGAGTAATATTCCATTTTAGGCATTCTGTGGTTTGCAGATTCCGATTTTACAATGGATATGACATTTTGACACAAAATATTGGAGGGGGTAAAAAAGTAGGAAGAAATTGAAAATTATTGTAATATAACTCTTTAGTTTTCAGGTACCTACCTATACATATTACAGAATTCGATTTTATATACTGCATGATTTAATATAAAACTACGAAGGGAGGGGAAAGTGTTGAAAAGGAGAGGAGGTAAAAATTAAAATGTGTTGAAAAAATCGAGTCGTTTTTAAGTTACTATATGTTGTTGCTATTTATAGATTCAAAAATTAACTTCTACCGCGCATGCGCAAACAAAATATCATCTAACGTCGACGCTAGTATTTTAATAGTTTCACTTTGACTGTCTATTCGAATACATCAACTACAGTTCTATTTCGTTAGGTCCATTTTCCCTAATTCGAATAGTGCTGTCGTCCTTTTCTCGAGATACGAGCGACACGGAACGCAGATTTACAACTCTGCGATGCGAATACATAACATTGATATCGTCACGGAATGAAACAATGGCGTGACAATCGACAGACTTCCACTTCATCGAGTCCGAAAATAAATATTGCTCATTCGGTCCCACCTACAATCAACGCCGATAAACTCAAGTACTTACGTTCCAAGAGCATCTCGCGGTTTTAGGAAACAGGGAAATGTAATACTTATATTTTTCTGTTTTCGAAATCTGCAAGCACAAATAAAGATATTAAGGATTGTCCACAATATTGTTCCACCTGGTTTCCGGTAAATCTAGACTGCTAGGCGACAGATAATGAAATTTTTTTTTATCTAACTACTACATTCTTCCCGTAATTCAAAAAATGTATGTATTTTTAGTTTATATTTATATTGCCTAAAAAAATTTATTGATATAACTTCGAAAAAAAATTTTCACCGATGTCTTCAAATTTTATCCATTATAAATATTCCAAAAGACAGTTATGAGTGATGGCCAATAAACCATGTTTCCCAGGTATCAGTGTTCATCTTTAAAACAGCATTCAATTTGCTGGGACTTTTCATTTCCGTTTCCTCAATAAAATCGACGTACATTATGATCATAAATCCGTAATAAGTGTGCTATAAAAGGGCTGTAAAACGTTCAAAATATTGATACCTATACGAAATCTGTAGGTGTTATAAAATATGGAAAATTGGAGTATGTAAAAATTTTTATTTATATGTATCTAGCCGGCTCTCTCTCCTACATATTCGATCGCGAGAGGTCATTTCAACGTGATGTTTCTTGCGTCATCAACGATGAGGTCATTTGGGCAAATTGTGTTTACGAAACCCAATTATAATCGAGTCTATTAGCTTTCCCGGGCGGATATATTAGCGTAAACGCCAATAAAAGAATTTTTTCTAGGTCAGGCAGTGTGTGTGTGCCTCCTAAACACGGCGGAGCGTTCATCCGAACCTTGAAATATCAATTAGCTAAAAAATAAGCTAATTTTCGGTCAAGTAGAAAAACTTTTCCATTTCGTTTAGCTGGAAAATATTTTTTCGATTTACGAGGAATAATCATAGTGGAACTATTTTCAAGTTAATAGATCATTGTATTGGAAAATCCGGAATTGATGAGGAAATTCGTCGAATTGATAGATTGATGAAAAATACACATCAAAGAGAGTGATTTGATGGAACTTTTAGTAAGCTCCAATGATGTGTGACATCATACATTTAAGGTATTTGAAATATCTATACCAAATATCTATTGCTAAACATTTTGAAAAATTTTGAAAACAGACTTAGAGTAATCCAACGAGTTTGTGAATATTAACAGCTAATCTGGTGGACAATTTCAAATTTTTCGATAGGTAACTAAAATTTTAAACCATAATTCTTATTACCTTATATTCGTATGTCTCCATCTCAACTCAAAAAAAGAATTTCAAACATTTTATTCATCCATACGAAACTTAGTCAAGTCTTCATCGCATGCCTTTGCATATATATATAGGAAGGAGTTCGTTCGTCCATCGTCAGGGTAAAGACTGTACTTATTCTCGCCAAGGTCATCGATTCCTCGGGCTCTGTAATTCCATTTGACATTTCAGCACCACGCCAAGAATTCGGTTTCTTACAAGCATCGACGAATTTGCAGATTGCCATAGTTGTCTAAACATCGTACGTGATTATTGCAATTGCAGTGCTAGTGGCGGCGGCCGCAGGCCAGGGAATTCTGTACTGATTATGTCACTGCTGAGTACATCTAAAATGAAATTGCAGATGTTATATCCGAGTTGAATAATACCGTTTTTCCCATTTTCAATTCAGATCTTTTTTCCCGTGATTAGAGCTATTTCCATATTCTATTCCTCATCCATAAACATAATATATTTTCATTCGAATATGATATGAAATTGATTTCGAATTAGGGACAATATCTATTTCTCTTCAACACCTGAACTCTTTTTTATTTATAGTTTTTGCTAGGCTTCAAACTACTTTCTTGAGAACTATACACAGTTAATAGAAATTAATATCGTTCCAGCTTGCTTCAAAACATAATATACTGTACATGGTGGGCAAATTTCGATGTTTGTATGGGGTATCTCGGTAACTGTAGGAGATACAAAGAAATGGAGGGCTCATTCTCTTTTTTCTAGACAAATTCACTGGCGAAAACCAATATTTGATATCTTCTTTCGTTTTCGAGTTACTTATAAACAAATTTTCGACATTTAGACATACAAGTGTGTATATCAGGTGGTTTGTGAAGTTATATTCTTTTATGATCAACATTATGCTGCTGTGAATGATACTTTCAAGTTAAATTAAACTGAGCATTCTAGATTGTAATGTTTGTATAATTTCAGTATCACTTTCAACTATTTCATCAAATAGTTCATTTTCTCCCAACCTAAATGTAATTGATAATAAATATTTGCATTCAAATTCTCCGTGGACTGTCACTGTTTTACTGTACCTATAAATGCGAATCATTATCATTTTTATCACTGACGGACCAGGGGCTATAAAATGCGTTCGTACATGAGGTAGACAACTGGTGAGCCATTTCAGAATGAATGGGCGATGTTGGCGATCGAATTCGTAATGAAGATGGGTACCAGCATTGTTACTTCGAAATACACAGCCCTATCCTGGAATGCAATTCGTACAACATTAGTGAAAAAAATTGTTGAATACTGGTATATATCGAAGTGAAATGCTTAAAATAACATATTGTTACTTCCTCTAGAATTTAATAGCGAATTTAATTGTTCAACAAAATAATGTAAAATATGTTTTGTTGACGTAAGACATAGAAATTCATCAGTTGATTCAATATGAGTAATAATATGAGTAATAATATTGTTATAATAATATTAACATTTTGATGATGACTTTGAAACGTTTTAAGTTAGTAAACATGAAAAAACCTAGAATATTTTGTATAAATATTTTTAATAGAGTAAATTTAGTAGATCTCGCGTTTCTTTACTTAAAGTTAACAATTTTCGTCGTATTAATACGAATTTACTTGCAATGAAATCCCACATACAAAGAGCTAAGATGTAACATATCAAAAATTGTAACTACAAGATAGTCAAGCGGTTTTTATCTCTTCAACTTCGAAATATGTGTCAGTTGAAAAATATAAGGACTGGCTAAATTTAGCGAACCCGTAACAAGTAGTTTTGTTTCCTTTTTAATCGAAATGATTTCTCATTTAGAGATCGGCCTGAAACTTTCATTGGATTTAAATATACTTATACATTTTTGCAATAATAGTAGAAATATTCTTCCGATACCAAAGTTTATTAGTTTCAGAACCTTATAATTATTGAAAACCAAGTATTTTATCCATACAATCAAGATAACCTCATGATTAGTTCAAGACAGCGAGATCAATAACATTCTATTGAAGATTCATCAGAATTATGGATTAAATGCCATTTTCTGTACGTATGAATATAATCTCATCATTTCAAATAAATAGTAAACGAAAAAGTAGGTAATTTAAATCGTGGAGCGTATTTTCTCAGTACAGTTCAATATTTTCTACCCAGATTACGAACGTCCATTGACTATATAGTGAACACATTGCCATATTTAATAATATCGTCTGCAGTTGGGATGAATCAATTAATCGATAAGAGCCGATGCATATGGAAAATGAAGAAAGAAAAAATCCCGAGTCCCTAAAATCTGATTGCCGTTATTAAAGTGCAATTTCTTACGAGCGTGTTATGATTAATGCCGTCGTCGTCGATATCCTTCACAATACTAATAAATTGCAATCAAATAATCCTGATAAAGAAGTCGATCGATTTACCGCCAGCCTACTCTGCCAATTTTGCGAGACAGTTTGTGCATTTCCTGTCACTAAATTGAAATCAGCGCCATACATGCATCGTAAAATGACCGTATTAAAAAGATTTAGTAAGGTGTTGCTCGACTTTCCACAAAAAATCTAAATATCGTTGGGCGAATACTCGCAAGGTTCTCTCAATTTATTAAAGCCGGAGTAATTAAAAAGTACATTAAATTAACACAATATAGGTACCGGTTCGGATTGTAATCACAACGATAATTCTTCGGCGAAATGTTTGACGTGTAGCCGTATATGTCATATCGAGTACGTAGATCGTAGATCGTAATGTTGTTATTATCGAACATCTCTCTTCCTGCCAGCTTTTTTTCTGCTCGGGTATGGCTTCAATTTTGAGGTTATTCAGCCAGCGTTCGTCAGCGTTTCTTTTTACACCACACCCACTTCAACCAAATATAGCTCTCAAACATGCTTGATGAAATATGACAAACACTTTACTCTTCGTGCGAAATTATATAGGTAATCGTATAAATAACAGCGTCAAAAAGATGTTCAAAACCGATCAGAATGAAATATAACGACGAAATCCTTCCATTAGAAACTACTTCATCAATGTAATAATTTCTAGCGACAAGTGATGATGGAATTGTATAAATTTCATTCCTCAGTATTTTTTTTTGCACGTTTGCTACTCTACTCGCATGACCCTTAACAAGTATCAATGTCATTCATTCATTCATTCATTGTTGAAAGGCTGTGTTGATTTCTCAAAAATTTCGAACCACAGTTGCGTTCCCTATTGTGATGGATATTTATTATTGTTCCATTGTCTCACTTGTAACAACAATAAATTGATAGAACTCTACATTATGTACGAGATAAGTATCAAGATCAACCGTTAGCCTCCAGATCAAATCCACATTTACGTCTCGAAATATTTCTGTGAATTGGTTTAACCTCGAATAATCTTTTTTTTTCAGTTCGTGACGATCTGGAGGTTCTGTACAATGCGCCATAATCGAAACCATTTTTTGCGATCTGTTTGAATTCAGGTCGGAAATTCGAATTTTAATATCACGAACGTGAGCCGTTTGCTTATTCTTGTCGTGATAGGCATTCGGCCTAATTTCACGACGAAATGTGAATTGTATAATTGCATCGTATACTCGCATATTTGCCGAGGTCATTGGCCAACCGTCTAACGCACGAAATTTGAGATATTTCCTCAATTTAAATCCTGCATCCTCATTAATTGAAGGTAATTCATCCAATTTATAAATCTTCAAGTTGGGGAGAGGTGAAAAATTCCCGACGTTGCTCATTTCTTGAATATTGTCGAAGTAGGATGTGTGTTTACCATATTATCTCTTTGTTTTCAGAACCGTGCTGCCGGGATCATTTCGTTACCACCTGGAAGCAGGGGGCCGAAGAGTTTATACTTGAAACGTGTGGGGGGAAGTTTTGGTTTTACACTTCGTCACTTTATCATCTATCCACCTGACAGTCTCACAGTGAGTACTTATAGTGAGATATAGTTGTTTGTCGAGTCTTTACAGCATTACTTAAAAAATGGATTTAATTTAGTCATAACTAGATAATGTTTGATTCATAGTATTAACCTGAAAACTATTTGTTGTTTGTTTGTCGAAATTCTATTTGTTTTCATAACTAGTTTCCTCAAAAAAAATTAATTAAATAAGTTTTTTATATGTGTTCGACCATTTATTGAGTTATGTCACTTCTTTTTTATTTATTACTAAAATTTTAATCTTTAATATGTGAGATTGAATTATCGCACATCACTTGGTGAAACATCATAAATAATAAAGTATAAACTTTAAAATAAAAACACTTGGCTTATGTTTCACAATATAAAAAATATTTAGATACTGTATTTAGCAGTAACGAAAAGTCGACATGTTTCGAGTTATGAACCCATTATCAAGACTGACTACAGGAGAGTATTGCATCGTAATTTATAAAACAGACAAGAGCAAAGGTGATACCTGAAAATCAATTTGTTCGTTTACGAGGGGTAATTGACTATTATGGGCGGAACTTATTTCGAGATTTTCAAGAAGGTCAAGGCGTTTTCCTTTGTTACCTGAATGTAACAATTTGGTTTTGTTGAAATCCAGGAAGTGATTAAATTGTATACAATGTTCACAGAAGCCAGTGGTATTTTTGTTTTGTAAAATTGACTTTTTATGTTCTTCAACACGAATATTTATATTCCTTCCTTCACCTTTGCTTTTGTCTGTTTTATAAATTACGATGCAATACTCTCCTGTAGTCAGTCTTGATAATGAGTTCATAACTCGAAACATGTCGACTTTTCGTTACTGCTAAATACAGTATCTAAATATTTTTTATATTGTGAAACATAAGCCAAGTGTTTTTATTTTAAAGTTTATACTTTATTACTTTAATATGTATCATGATTTTCATCATCTTTAAGATTAATACAAAATTATGGGAAGGAATTCATATTATTGAGAAATATTTGACGTTCTTTGTCTTTTCAAGACATGGTGGACATTTCGGAAAATAACTGACGTGCACTTGTTTCTAATATTCAATAATTCAACGATGAATTTGTCAATAACCTTGATTGCTAAATATAAAGTAAAAGGTTTCAGACGCAACCGGAAGTTTGGATGTCGATTGATAATAATTCATTAGGACACATTTAAGAATACTAACTGAAATACTAACAGCAATATATTGAAATTGATTTCAAATGAAGCAAACTTAAAAATCGTTAATAAAACGTTTCGAATGTTTAGGAAGAAGATGATGCACGACTGGCTGTTCTGGGTGCGCTTCACGCACCTTTGGAAACGATTTTCGTCAGGAAAGTGAAGAAACCTGGACCGGCTTTTGAAGCAGGTTTACAAAAAGGGGATAGAATAGTAGCAGTGAACGGAATTCAAGTAATTGACAAGCCGTACAGTTTTGTGATACAACTAATTCAGAAAAGTCCGGCTTATTTGCATTTACTCGTCGTACCGAAAGAGGAGGACGCTTTGCAACGGGTAAGTTGATCATTGAGACAACTGTTGTCCAAAAATCGGAGCTGTCCCGCCAAAATTGGGACGGCTGGTCACTTTAGTATTAAATCAGTTTGCTCCATTTATTTGTGGATAATTTTCAGCTTTTCACGGACACTGCTTACAATCCAGTGAGTAATCAGAATTTCATTCCGGATTCACCACCAGTTGATAGAAGAAGTGCCCAACAGTTTCTCACTAATACCTTTCAACAAAGACCAGGTGAACTGCAGGTAGACGCTCAGTTTTGGAGATCTCTACGATATCCTTTCGGTTATCACCCGCCGCGGTTAGAGAAACGGCCGCAGTCTAATCAGTCGGAAGAACAGAGGAGGGCGGATAGTTTATTGAGAAGATCTCAAGCTGTCCCAAATGCAATTTACACGGAAATCCAGATCCATGACATACCGTCGCCACGGCACAGAAGCAAGGCCCAACCGCAGGTGCCTCCGTATAAAAAGATGGGTCGAAGGGCGAGCGAAGGGAATTCATGTAACAACTACGAAGCTTATTACGATCTTCCAGAATATTCTAGCATAGCAAGTGATGACGAAATGGTGTTCAACAATCAGAAAACGACGAATTTCTACAAATCTTCGAATCTCACCGACAACACATCACAATCGAGCGCAAACATGTCTGTTTTAACCTATCCAAGTAGTGCCGGCTGCAGGTTGAGTTTGAACGGCGATAGGCGGGAATCTTCTTCGTCTTTAACCTCCTCGTACGCCGACGGCAGCAAAGACAGTTTGTCATCTTTCGAATCTAATTCTACGTTGACGGGGCACGAGACAGACGATTCCGCGATATTATCCAGGTACCGGAAGAGTTTCCAGCAGAAGGAGGAATTCCTCAAAATGCCGTCGAGTCCTTACGAGCCCGCAACGATACAGCGGGAATTCTACGGGCGTCCTAAGAGACTGGAGAAGCCTCAATGGCCTCCCAATGATCAAACTAGACACGATTCGCCATCGCGGGCGAAACCGACGCATCAAAATTTCCAGCGAGTCAAGAACGATATTGCAACCGAGAGGGACCTTAATCAGAGTCAAAACCCTTCCGGTGCGGTTGGAGTGATGAGTGTCGTTCAGAAAAAAAGTGCCAAAACTTCGAGAGATAGGGGTCAGGTAGCCAGAATGGATTACATCCAGGAAGTCTCATCTTTTCCGGCAGATATTTACCATTCAGAAAATACAAACTGTACTCATGATGGTGACGATAAGGACGATAAAAGGTACGAATACTTTTGCATACGACAGCCGTTCTCAACCTCTGGATCCGAGGCCCAATTTTCAATTATAATTTCCATCGGGCCAAGCCGCATAGAATGAAATGTATACAATAATAAGTATTTTGAGTTTTTTCCGCTCTAAACGTACACTATGATCTTAATTTTATACCCTTATACACCAAAAATATGGAAATTCATTGACATTTGGCAACAAATTTTTAAATAATATTTTCTCTCGGATATGCTCGCGGACCACAGGTTGAGAATCGCTGGCATTCGATAAAAATTCGATATTGAAAGGTTTTCCACTTATTCGAGAGGATTTTCGATAATATTCACTTTATAGGTGAGGATGAGTTCCGATTTTTTTTTTTAAATTACTTAGTTTTTGCTGTTTATTGTTTTATTTATGGTTACGAAGTAGTGATGGAACGTCTTGAGAATTTTATATGACAGACATGTATCCGAAAGGACGAAACGCATATTCTGGTAGAATTCAAACTTATTTGTAGAATAAATCTCTACTGAATTCCATGATATTGCCAATTTGAGGTTTTTTTTTGTGAGAGAAAAGTTGATTCATCCAAAGTTTGAAAAATAGTGGAGATATACATTCGAATAATATTTTTTGTATGGGTTTTCAGGTTTCGATTTCAAAATCTATACGACATTTCAACACAAAATAATGTTGTGGGTTAAAAAAAATGGGGTAGAAATTAAAAGTTATTGTAAGAATCGAATAATATTTATTTTTAGAGGTTTTTAGGTATACATATTCCTATTTTATTTACTATATGATGATTTAATAAAATATTATGAAGTGAGGGGGTAAAAAGGAGAAAGGTTGAAAATTAGAAATTGTCGAAAAACTGGAGTAGTGTGGAAATTTCCATAAGTTGTTGCTATTTATCAATAAACAAAAATCGCTTAAAATTTAATCAAAACTCTCACATTACTGTTACTGTAGTATATATATATATATATATATATATATATATATATATATATATATATATATATATATATATATATATCTATATATAGGGTGGCTGATATGTATGGAAACGGTCGATTATTCACTAAAGTAAGGTAGCTAGCGCGAAAAATGTTAAGGTACAAAAGTTATAGGGTTTTTTAAAATCACACTGAATGAAAATTAAGTATACAGGGTCAGTCAAAAAGTACTGAAGAAATAAAATTGCTTTTTCTTTAATAGAACACCCTATATATTAAACCATATTTCAATTCTGCTCGAAATTCTGAACAAAATTTACATAGCACATCATTTCTTAAATTCAACCGTTTTCGAGATATCGAATTTTGAAAATAACCGTTTATTACTCTAATTTATTGAAGAAAAAGCACGAAATGATGGATATTCATTATGGAAGGCACACAAAGTGGAGAATGTGGATATGATTACAATTCATTTATATTTTCACACGAAATAAAAAAGCATAATTGTTCAGGGTTGATGAAAATGCAGGAAACAAGTTGTAATAAACAACAAATTCTATTTAATAAGGTGCTCAAAGTGTTTACCATTTACCTCCCGACAGTAAATGTAGTGTACAAATATAGGCCGCCAAATATCTAACAGTTGAAAGAAAGAATAAGGCATGAAATTTCTACCATTCCTCCTCACATGATTTTAAATTCACTACAAAACTTTGTTCAGCCAGTTCATTACTGTCAGTAATGTATATAGTAGTTATATATATATATATATATATATATATATATATATATACATATATATTATATATATATATATATATATATAATATATATATATATATATATATATATATATATATATATATATATATATATATATATATATAATATATATATATATATATATATATATATATATATATATATATATATATATATATATATATATATATATATAATATATATATATATATATATATATATATATATATATATATATATACATTATAATGTATATAGTAGTGTATATATAAATATTGAGATTTAAAAAAGTTCAACAATGTCAGTTATTTCAGGAGGAAGTATTGATTGAATTTGCAGCAGTTTTTATTTCGTTATGCCAGCTTTAGATGAATTGCTTTTTAATATTCTAATAGTTTAACCTGAATTTTGTTTATTCCAACAGAGTTTGCTCACCAATACAGCTTGTCTCTACAAGAACGAGACAATTTGAGAGTGGAAAGCCTTTACCAGAGGACGACCCTTTGTTGAGCGACCGAACTAGTTTCTACAAGAGCGAATTGTCTAAGATCAGTTCCAAACGATTGGTGCCTAATGTTAATGAGCGTACTCAAGAATATGAGACTCGCAGTGGCGATCCGAGAAGGGAAACCACGACAAATGCCACTGCAAGCAATCAGAAGAAGATCCAGCGGGATAGCAGGTCATTAGATAGTTCAGGTAAGATATTTCAATCAACTGTTGGATATAGATGGATGCTTAATATTTCTGTGATAGAGAAATACTTCAACACCAAAAAATCGTTTAATATAGAAGTACCTATAAGTTGTTCATTCTATATCTATTTGATTTCAAAAAGGAAGCTGTTCAAGTATCAATGAGGCGCTTCTGAATGGATCACTTTCCGGAAATGTAACTATTTCCACAGGAAGTAAGTTCATCCATTGTCCTCCACCTTCGCAAACCGGAAAGCCGCCCTTGCCAGGTTAGACAGCGCTTTTTTGTTTTGTCTGCATTTACGTTAGAGTGTGCTGATTTTATTTTGTTATTTTAATAAGGCGAACTCTTCAAGATTTTCAGAACATATTGCTATATTTCATCTTCAATATTTTTCTAAATTGAAAAATTAGCAATTGATTTAATCTTCTTCCTGAAATCATGTCTTGAAGTAGTGCAACAAATATTTTATGTTCACGTGTCACAAGTTTAGCGCAATTTGATTTTACGTGGCTAATAAGTTGATATTGTTCACTTCTACTTCGTTAGAAGATTATTTTGATAATCATCAACTATACTTGAACATGGTCTAGAGCAAGGATGGCGAAACTATGACGCGAAAGAAAATTTTAATGCACAGAAATATTTTATAAATAGAAAAGAGAAAATATAAACATAATAAGTAATCAATTCAAAAAACGAGAATCACATTGAGTATATCGAAGAAAAATGCATCGCTCTGTACGTTTACCAGATATATAATAATTATTAATATCTAATATGCAGCAAAAATAATCATATTAAAAAAAATGTTTATGTTTATTATGTGATTTTCAAAATACTTTCATATTTACAATATTGTTTAATAGAAAATTTTTATTCTTTGTTCATTAAATTATAGTAGTTTTACTAAAAGTGAATTAAAAAAATAAAAGGAGAAAAATACGACGTTAAAGATTCGCCACCCTGACCAAGAGGATCATATTTATAACATGATGCCTTCTAACCCAAATAATATACTACTACTTAATATAAAATAAGTTTCGTTGACGCTTTCAGTGTATATCGTATATGGAACAGAACAGAACAGTGTCTGGAAAACAGAGTGCATTGATATCTTGTATTCCATTTCCCAATCTGAAATCCTCGATCAAGTCAGCGGTTTCGTGTATTTTGTTGTCTGTAGTCTATTTCAAATCGCGGTGATCTCACTTATTTAGGTTGAACGTTCTCACCAAACTGATAGATTATATTCAATTATTTCGACATTCTCGATGAAAACGTTTATTTTCCATTCGCGCCCAATAAAGTTTGAATGGGCTTTAATCTTATACAAAGATCCCCCCGTCTAAGGCATAAATGAAACGAGTAATCCTAGTTCCATTTTAAGTCGTCTGGTGAAAAATTATGATCATTCGGGAATAAATTCAGCGTAATTAAAATTAAACGACGTCTCAATCATAAACCCCACGTATTTCCGGTCTTGGCTATTCATTAGTTGAGTATAACTCACTATCGTACGATTAATTTATTATGCAATAGAAATAATTTGTCATGGTTGCAGCAGATAAGATGCGTTACTAATTAGTTCTTGACCTAACCTAATCGATACTATTAGAGGTATGAATAGTCCATTGAGCTTGAAGAATGATTGCCGTTGAAGCTAAAACCACTTACCCAGTAATTTGTTCAGTTTTTCTGCCGTGTTACGATCCGCTTGCAATTGATATCTCCGAAGTGCCCATTGTGCTTGCATGATATTCTTCATTAACAAGTTTTATTATACCTTACATTTATTTACTCTATGTGACGTGTATGGATGCATACCAAGTGGCTGCGAAGTTACGTTACGTACATTTTCGATTTACTATAAATATGTTAATCTTACGATCAGACTGAAACTTTTTTCAAATTCGATATAATGAAACTATCGATAAACTTACTATACAGTGGAAAGGGGAAAAAATCTCCCATATCATTTCAAAGTATAGAAATTAATTCTATCTGAACAAGCGGATATTACAGGTTTACCGGATCTATACAATTTTATGCGAGTAAAGGACAGATACAAGCCAGCTATTATAGTTAACAACATCTACTAAAGTCGATATTTTATCTGAACACATCTTACTAATTTATTGAAGAATAGAAAATATGAAAAAATTATAATAATTCGAACTAGACGAATTATTTGATTTTGAAAGCGTAATGTAGAAAATAAGGAACATTGTAACGACATTCAATAGAAGTGATCCTATTTCTTATTGATACTTTTCATCTTTCCAAAGTAATGAATGGAGATAATTACTCCTACATCGCAGAAAACTCTACCGTTAATACCCTTCTTGCCTTCTTCACATTTAAAATTAATTTTTACTATACTCAAATATAATGGAAATTAAGTTCAAATAAACATGTTCTTATTTCTTAGTATGAACTTCCATCAACTAAAGGTTACTTCGATTCAAAATTGGTCGCTGTCCAATGTTTTGACTGTTCTTTACCTTTAGGTGTACACCGATAAACCTAACACTTTCCATAATTAGCAATTCATCGGAGCATCACTTGTAGAGCACAAAATTATCACTTAAAACAATTTTACGGTGGATTTTCAAAAATCATCGACTGTTAGCGGCATCCTGAAATGCTTGGATGGAAACTCGAGAGCGCTACGGTTCTGTTCGTAATATGTTGATATTTTTATACCTAGTTTACGTTTTGTCGTCGGCCTCTACTAGAAATGACACGGTTTTCACGCCATCCGACAGATCAACTTTCATGCGACATGATTTTTACACATATTGATTGAAAATTTTCTCGATCAGAATTAGCCGTTCAATTGAATCGATCATAATTCAACGAACTTGTTGTCGAAGAAATTGATTGACAAAATGACAACACCGCTCCCGATAATTGGTGCCATTTATAGAAGTCGCAATCCCTTAAGTGTCCTCAGCCGTCAACCAACCGAAATTTTTTCCAATTCCTGTGCAAATGTTTCCGTCCTTCCTGACTGCCCCTTACTAACTTAATCGCGATGTTGAATTATTAATGATATCTTGTTCTTGATGAAATACTGCGTCTAACATATTCGTTTCCTTTTATTATAGATGCAATGGAAAATCACTCGAACAGATTACATTTCCGTTCGAACTCGGCAGATTCTTGGACTGGAACGTCGGAAAACGTCAAGGAAAATAAGCTCCATCGGCAGGACACTGTTATAGAAAAATCGGCTCAGAATGATAGTAAGTATTCGAGCATCTCCATCCTCCATAAAAAACATAATTATGATTGGTCAATGCATTTCTGGGGAATAACTTAACTTCATGTTATTATTATACTACCGCTAAAATTGCCTATTCCCTATATTCAGAACGATAGTTATTAGAAATGATAATGATATTAATTACTGAATAAAGATAGATATTCTCAATGATAATAAAATCAATGTATCCCCATGTAGCAGCCTAAACTAATATTATAGTTCATTTCAATGTACACACATGTTGAAAGTGCTCTTGAAGAATATGAACGCAGGCATATCTGAAAAGGTTATCGGAAAGAAACTTTTTGGGGCTTACTTGGAAAGTAGAAAAACACCATCTCAATTATAATATTATATAAGAAAGGGATATCACTGACATAAAGTCTATTATCAAATACTTACAAATTTTTCACAATTCAGTCCAGTATTTCCCGTGGTTCGGAAGATGGTCAAGAAACATTATTCTAATCACTGAACTAACATATCAAACAACAATTCTTCTTATTATTTCGCTAACTTAGCGTTTAATACCACCTTAAATTATATCTCAGATGTGTTGACTAATCAACAAGATTTAACAATTAACAATTATTGGAGAATCCAGTTGACATATTCATTCAGCTCGGAACAATGATTTCAATAAACTTATCGATATTGTATGCTTTTTCGCCTTATTGATTTTCATTTATTTTTGCCATAGAACCCGAAATAACGACAATTAAACCCAACCGTGGAGACTTCTCCCCACTGATTCCAGAATCCGTGAAACTATTTCCCGTATCTCCTTCAGTATCTGTTACACCAGCTACGACTCCCGTGGATCTTCCCAAACCTATCAGACCGTCTCAGTTAGACCTGGATGCTCCCGTAAGACCTATGAGACATCTAAAACCACCTTCGACTACACAGGATCTGCCAATCAGTCAGTTCTTGACACAAGGTCCGTTCCTAAATTATTTTTTATTTTATTTCTTTGTTTCTGAATTATTCTCCCCTTTTCTGCGTTTAACGAGGCTTAACTTTGACCGATTTCCCTATTAACAATTAACAAGACGAGTTTACCCGTAGGTTGTGGTCTTGAGTATGAGGTTGTTTGCTTGTAATATTTTTATTCTCTGGTATTCGGCTTCAAAAGTAGTAATTTTATAGACTCAAAATGATGACAGTTTTAATATTTTAATAACTTATTTTTCTGTTATTTCAGACGGGGAAGATATAACTACTCAAGTAAGGAGAAGAGTCAAAAACACTAATATAAGTAAGTTATATAATATATGTATATTTATATATATATATATATATATATATATATATATATATATATATATATATATATATATATGTATATATCTTAATATATATATATATATATATTTATATATATATATATTTATCTATATATTCATAGATATATATATATATATATATATATATATATAAATATATTTATATATATATATATATATATATATATATATATATATTTATTTATATATACAGAAGCATTATTAATTAGTGTCCCATTTTACATGACCGTGTTTTAAACGGGTCATCTAGTATTTCAAAACACATCACAGCGATATGTACCATACTTGTTACCCCGAGGCTAAGCCCGATTTTAAAAATTCCAACGGATATCGATAAAACACATATGATTTCATTAGGGAATTTGAATTCCCAATTTTTCCCAACGAAGAATAAAAAATTATAGCGTTTTTTAGATAGGCATTACGACATGCGCATGCGCCAATGTCGATATGTACGAAGTCCTACAAAATATGCGTCGAAGTGCTCTGTGTGCCACGGTAACCAAGCGACGTTGATAGCTTAAGCTTGATTCTGCGTCTGTGTCTGCTTCCCATCCATAGAGATATCTTATCAATTTGATTCATAATTTGCAGCAAAATGAGCCGGGATAGGATACTCAAATTCGACTGTCAAACAATGAATTTTTTTGCTAAATTTTCACGGATTTTATTCGTAATATCGACTTATTGATACATTTGTTGCAATTTTCCTTCATTTCATTCGTAAAATCGACTTTCATTATTATTTCATTTATATAATAGGTACATTCAAAAAATATTGACGACATGCACATGCGCCGAGCGGTTTTATCATTCCTAGTGCTACGCAGTAGGGTGTTCTTCTTTTTTTTTCCATACACTTTCAGTCAACAAGGAAACATAACTATAATTAAAACTTCCCAGACTACTAATTTCCCAAGAAACATGAATTCGATTTGCTTACTCATAAACACATCGCTAGGGTAACCCTCCATTTGATCCATAACAAGGTATTAGAATGAAAGCAGAATTTTTTCGTGTTTGAACTGCGCTCACGGCGGTTTTATGGGCAAGCTCGTCGAGTTGAAGTCATCATAAGAACTGTTTTTTCTTCGCAAGTTGAGCTCTTTCGAATATTTATGTGAAGATGTATGGTTCGGGTCATTCTAGTAGATGACGTTATGGTGCCTTCTAAAATAATATTTTGAAAATGCAGGCTTCTAGTTTCCATCGATGTGTTGCAGATGGCATTGCGAGAGCTCAGATACCTCTTCTGCTATCTTTCGAGGTCACGGACAGCTCTGAACCAAAGATTATTATCCAAATGTCTTCTTATTATTGTTGAACTATAATGATATTCGAGACTTACTTATAGTTTCATTTTGGAAAACTGAAATTCTCATGTTTTTTGAATATAAGGCCTTCTTGAAAGGGCATTTGATTTATATGGTATCATAAATATTTCCTTTTATTCAGTTTAAGTTCTTAGTTTTAGGCTTCGACTATCAATTATGACCTGGCAACTTTTCTGTTTCAGCTGACGATGATAGAATCACAAGACGAGAATCCTATTTGAAAGCAACAGAGGGAAGTCGACTTCAATTCGAATACGACTTTAGTGATGGAGAAACGTCACCTCAAATTCTAAGGAGGTGAGTGTTGAAGGTTTATTTCTTATAGTATGTTTCCTGTGATGGTGGATAGAGCTTTATCGCTAAGGGATCTTCAGTTTATGGTGTAATGACTACACGATTTCTATAAAACTAGATCCTACTTTCTTTTTCTGACAAAATTGCTCTTGCTTCATACCGATTCTTTATTTGTATTATTGTAAACAGTGCACACAGGCGGTGGCGACCTCCTTTGTTTCCCGGAGATATTCAACAACTTCGCAAGCTATTTGAAGACGCTGCATCCTCTTTGGGGTGAGCAGGATTTAAACCCGCTTGCATGTTACGCAAATAATTCATTGACAATCTTTTATTACTAACACGCTAACCATACGGGTGTTCCACATCTATTGTAAAGCGGTTTATTGTTGGCATGTTTCATACATACATTTAATTTGATAATCCAAAGATCGTGGAATGCCCAATTAATAACTGATAGGTACTATGCTTCTGCCATATGTAGATAGTAGGGATTGTAGATATTCAAATGGCAACAAATGTACAGTATTGTTAACAAAAAAGTAAGAACTTATTTCAGAAGTTATATTAAGTAACATAATTGGAATAAATATTACACTTGTATGTCGATGGAATAAACTCATCAATCAACACCTCCTGTCGTCCATTGAGAACGGTATTTCAATAATTCACTAAAGGTCGTGTGGGGAATACCTGCATCGTTGAAAGAGGTTATGCGAATATTTTTATTGTAGTTGAAATAATTATTTTGTTCAACTGATTGTATTTGCGCACATGTTTTTTTGCTCGAATCAAACTTACCTGTTTAACAATGTGTGATCTCAAAATTGCATTTATTTTATCGTCCATTATATTATATAGTTTAGGTTCTCTTTTGGAGTGGATAAAATTTTCTCGTGGATAATTCCAGCTGAGTTAATAATTGCTTAATATTCACATTTCTATATTGACACTGCACAAGAATGAGTTGAAGTAATTTGACAATCAAATCATGAAAAACATACTAGTCGACCATGGCCAATTTCATACATTACATAAAGTGAACAAGGAAAATTCTTTAATAATTTAAAAAATTATCAAACAACTTTCCAAGGAAGCTGGTTATACGTATTCAGCCACGCAAAATCTGCATTCACAATCGAACGGTGAATTATAGAAATTGTCAAGTCACCCCGACTCAAAATCTGCATACAGCTGTTTCGATCTTATAAGATCTCATCAGTGCAGCTTATTTGACACGGAGTGAATTAACAAATTTCTAATTGTTCCCCAATACAAATCGTGGTCAGTAACACTGGCTGGATAACAATCCAGAGCGCCATCCCACCAAAGATGTTGTAGAGTAGATATCTTCATATCAGGAGGTACGTGTTTAAGCGACGAATTTCTGCATTTTCAGTCTAAGCGGTGAATTGTTGTTTCCCAATATCTTTGGTGGGATGGCGCTCTGGATTGTTATCCAGCCAGTGTTACTGACCACGATTTGTATTGGGGAACAATTAGAAATTTGTTAATTCACTCCGAGTCAAATAAGCTGCACTGATGAGATCTAATAAGATCGAAACAGCTGTATGCAGATTTTGAGTCGGGGTGACTTGACAATTTCTATAATTCACCGTTCGATTGTGAATGCAGATTTTGCGTTGCTGAATACGTATAACCAGCTTCCTTGGAAAGTTGTTTGATAATTTTCTAAATTATTAAAGAATTTTCCTTGTTCACTTCATGTAATGTATGAAGTAATTTGGGTTGCCTAACCACTGAAATATTCAACGTAATATTTTTTAGTTTTGTAAATTTACTTTAAGCAACGTTTATGTCGCTGTAAAATAAAATTTGAGTAGTTATGGATATTATCAGTAGTGAATTGCAAATACACTCAAATGCTGCAGAAACTTCACATATTACAGACAGTTGGTTGTTTTTCTTTGAAAACTATGATTTTACAAATTCACTGATAACGTTCTATATATATATATATATATATATATATATATATATATATATATATATATATATATATATATATATATTATATATATATATATATATATATATATATATATATATATGTATATATATATATATATATATATATATATATATATATATATATATATAAATATATATATATCGTTTTCAGGGTACCTACTTGTGTCTTCCAATACTCAGAATTTGAAAACACATGGCCCTTTTTTAGGACCATAACAAAGTATAGAGACGAGTGAGGGTGAATACGTGTCTCAAAAACTACAAGTGCGGGAGTAACATTTCAGCAGTACATAAGACAGGTCGTGACAAACAGTCAAGTTATACATACAGTATACCTATTCTATATCATTTCAGTTGTACAGAATTTATAAACAGTACATATAAATTATTCATAATAATTTAATCTGTAACACCTGAATAAAGTTATTTAAGGCAGAATCTCTTTTAATCAGTAAAGTAGATTCAAACAGTGAAATTCAACGTACGTAATACAGAATCTCTCAGAATCCATCTGGAGATTCAAACAATATATATATATATATATATATATATATATATATATATATATATATATATATATATATATATATATATATATGATAACGAAACATAACTAAATTTTGAAAAATACTAATGAGAGATTAGTAGAGAATTTCTTTTTAAATTTTTTCTCAAAATGTTCGACTCATTCAGGTGAAATAAATATGGTGTACATATTGGAATGTTTACTGGCTCCATTGAAATTGGCCTGCATCACTGCAACATAATATATTCTGAAATGATGGCCAGTGGCATCGAACCAATCAACAAGAAAGTAAATTGGCAGTACGACGCTACCATTACCAATCAATTACTCGCATCAAATAAAATTGTTTCTAGCAGCATTCGTACACCTTTACCACTCCTAGGGAAGTGAAATCAAATGCGGCATGAATGTGTGTGGATTTAGACCAAATAGAGTCGGTTCTTTTCATTCGGTAATCATCTGCTCGGCTCCCGATGGCAACGTACAATTAGGTGTCTATTTCATTGTTGCTTCACTTTCGCTTTTTCTTTATCTGTGCGCATTTCCCCGTGTTTTTTGCTCATTATATTATCCCATTATTACATAACACAGCGATCGCAAGGGAGACGTCTATTCTTAAGAAAGTAACTAGAACCTTTGAGGAAGGTAATGAAAGATAACAATGCAGTGTCATTAGCGACGTAAATATTAACTTTCCTGAGTGAAACCCATTCGATTGACAACAACGTTAAGTTTATTATTATCTAACAAACAATGATCGCACTTGTTAATTGAAATTTATACGGAAGCATAAAACTATTGAATATAAAAATCAGCACAGTCCAACGAGGCAATAATTCTGAAATATCACTAGAATCTAGAATGAGAGTGATTGAGTGTGCTTTTAATTTCCACCTACTTTGGAATTATGAATAAATTATAAAATACAATATTTTCGAAGAATATCAGAAGTATTCACTTCTTTTAAACTGGTGAAAAATTACTCTCTGATATGGAAAACAGCTGAAATTTCCGCTCTATTCATAATGGACTTTGAATAAAGAAACCTTAATTCAATTGGACAATGCTCTTCATAAAAATGGACTGATTCTTTGTGAGGCATAATAATGAAGAGGGATTCAATGAATATACGTCTTCAAATCTTGTTTTAGAGATCCAAATATTGAATGATTGTAGTGGTAAATGATGGAAAAATCAAAATCAAATACGAAATAAATTTCACATTAATTTTTATATCACTAAAAATCCGTTGTGTGTGTCAATATTCTACTGACCGTTTAGTTTGCTTTAGTAGTATTTAACTTTTCTATATTTCGCGTACTTTAGGTACACCCATATTTGAGTATTAAAAATTTAAATTTGAAACTAATCTGCTTTTAATGCAGTGAACAGTATATGTGAAATGGCTATTTGGTGGAGTGGAAGAATGGCTTGCCAAACTCCCACGATTTGTGTGATTGAAATATTATTATTATGCAATAAATATTATTACAATCAAATGATTTGACGAAGCATTAAATTTAAAATTTTCTCGTAATAGATAAATATTGTTTCCTTGTTTGAAAGAACGTAACAGTGTCACTCAATTGTTCCAACAAGGTAATAATATTACCTTTACTAGTATTCATCTGCTCCTTGTGTTATAAAAATTAAAGAGAATAACTTCTTCATTCGCTGCTTTGGTATCTCGCTTCACTAACATCTACCAAATGACTGATTTCATTTACCCTCCATACATCACCTCGTGAAATGTTGATTTCAGTGGCAGTCTCAGCGATAACAGTAGTAGCAGTACATCATTGGAAAGGGATAAGGGTAGAAGCAGTCCCTTCGAGAAGGAGAAATATGGCGTGGTGCGAGAGGGAGTGTTGAATTGTAAAATAACGGAACTCGATGGAAAGGTAATTCCCAGAATTTCCAGTATTGAGCTGTAGGAAATTTATTTTTTTGTCGATTTAATTCCAGCGGCCCGCCATTCGTTCTTGGAGGCAGACTTGGGCCGTCCTCAAGGGACCGCTGCTGTTCCTGTACAAAGATAGGAATCACCAGGTGAGTCTCGTTCGTTTTGCCTGCCACATTTCGATAGCGTGTTCCGAGGCTTCGATTCCTGCAGGTATCGATCGTCGTCGCGTGTGTAAAATGTTGTCGTTTGAAAAATGCTCTAGTTTATATGACCTTCTATATTCACTGCGAAAAACATTATAGCTGAGAAATATTATTTTAAATTTGAATACAACACTTTCATTTTAGTTCTTAAATTGGTTCAAGCATCTGTACATATCGAATGGTTATTCAAGGCTACTTCAAAACAATGTGTAAATTCTTATGATTGAAAATGAAGAGAAACAAGTCCAATTGAACCTATGGAACGTACAACACTACTAACTGATTGAATGCTAGAATTGAAAAACTGTTCGGATTTTTGCAGAGTAGATAATATGAACTTTTATAATTTTTTTTAAATATTTAAATTTCAATTAAAAAGAGTACATGAGTGCTTCCTGAATTTTTTTAATTTACTAGTAACATTGTCATAGAATTCAAATCCATAACACAATAATTATGTAGGGAAGGAATGAGAATACGCTGCCGGAGATGGTTTTCATCGCCGTTTCACCACGGTAGCTTCATCAGATATAACTGAATATGGAAATATTGATATACATAAATTTTAATACCTAAAAGAAACGATTTCAACATGAAATTGAAAATTGTGTAATGGGTAGGTAATCAGTCGTCTTTAAGAATATTTGTACAAATTACATCAGATATTGAATATATCTGGGGGGAATGATTTAAGTGTATTTGCTCATTCCATAAACTATTAGAATTTTTAAACCTGTTCAATTTCAATCTTCTTTTTTCGCTATGTAAAATATTGGAAGAAGTATTAAATAAATGATTCTCATCAGAATAATTCTTTTGCATAATTAGAATCTCTTTCATTGTTTTCAAGCCAGAGCTTAAGCTTTCATTGGTTTTTTTTTCAGTTTTTATGTGTATTTTCACTAGGATTATCGATATAAATTAACACGTTTTATTATTTACCTTTGAAATGACATTGTTTCGATTCGATGATGTTAAAAGAGAAACGTTTCAATAAGTAGACACCATTGTAATGTCTTTAGTAGATACTAAGCGATAGTTCTTCATCAAATATTCTTTGGTGGCCAGCCAACTGGATCGCCAGGGTGGCAGATGCGCCCCCAATTCGGTATCGCCCCTCGAACATAACACACACACACATATGGACATAACCGGTATTATTCAAAATTCTTATACACTATCTCAAGAATTGCTGAACCGGTGAAGTATGGAAACGCCATATGATAAGGAACACGTGCTTCGCCGCGATGTGCAGTCAATAGATATAATTGCATTGAATAAACCGAGGGACCGTTAACACTCTAATGCCGTTTTCATGATTGAATATAAACGAATTTGAAAATCCAAAACAATAGTGTACTTTAAAAGAACGTCTTGGATGAATAGATACGAATTTAGATGCCGTGGAAGTTGATTGATTCTGAATATTTCGATTTTATTAAAAAGTTGACGTTTCGCCACGACATTCGTTGCTTTATCAAAACTTTTGATTTGTTCGAAACGGTAACAACAATGATTCTTCTTTGAACAAGTTCTCTTGAGATATGAAACTTTCTCGGTAGCAAATTTAAACTTAACAGACATAAAACTCCATCAAATCGATGAAATAGTGCTACCTAATCATTTTATTCCGTGTATACGATGTAATTGTGGTTTTTTAATTACAAAAGCTGCTTCGATGAAAGTTTATTTTTCCAAAATGTAACAATCAATACTTCAGCGAAATAAACGAATGAATGAATTTCTAGATTATTTGTTCATTTCACAATACTCAGTCAATTGCGTTAGCCGAAGAAAGATGGAATATTATCGTACATTATCCAACTGTCAGTTGTCCATTATGTTATATTTCATATCGATGCAATAAACCTTTGTATATAATATTATCTATTGTTAATTTTCATATGGAAAATTAGGTCACAGAGTTTATTTTATATTAAGTTCATTTGGAAATTTCATTACAAAACTTTGGTGCTCTTTACATTAGTTATTTCAATTAAAGTATATTCTTCGTCACGCTCGTGATCACCAAAGTAACAATTCTTTTAATTAGCTGGATTTATTTTTATTCGCCTATTTCAAAATTCGAAAAACAACTAGAATCCGACACAATTTGGAACCGTGAACTTAAAAAGCATCCCTATTTTAATTAACGGTTTATGTATTTTGGAATTCTCAATTTTTAGATATTTTCCTTATCATTCAATCTATTATTTGTCATATCTTCTAGTCATAAATTCATTATTGCACTCGTAGCAGGAAAAAGAAACTTGGTGGTGTCAGAAATTCCATATCAAATCATAAATCAAATGCAGCAGTCAAATCACGCAGTAGCTTAGATAAATACATTGACAATAATGAATCCAGAATTGATGACCACTTCTGGTCAGAAGCTTATAAATTCGCGTACGTGGATAGCGTATCAAAAAAAGGATTCATAATATATAGATAGGAGGTTTCATAACTACTAGTGACATATTCGTGAATAATGAAAATTAAAAAACAAGCCCCACAATTTTCACTAGTATAATAGCTTAACTCGAGACAACTGCTTCATTCTGATTATTCATTACCTACTGGAATCTCTTGGAATACTATTGCAGAGTATTGAAGAAAAGCAATCAGGTGTAGTTATCCGTTTTAGACCTCCTAGACCACGATTTTCAAAAAAAATTCAAGTCTGATATATATTTATATATATATATATATATATATATATATATATATATATATATATATATATATATATATATATATATATATATTTTCCCCGATGCATATTAGCATTTCAATCTACGTCATTTGTAGATATTTCTTGTTTTTCGTGGTTTTTGAAAAATTGCGGAACTTTTTTTTACGATTTACGATCCTTTGTAGGTTTCAACTCTTTTTCTCATCCGCGCTGCATTTCGTGGTAAATATTCCATTCGAATTACATCTCGATCTGTTTCGCCATCAGTACGCGATGCACATCGCGAATTTTTTTTTAGAATAGACGGTTTAACTGTTTTCGTCAACCACGATGCAATTCGCAATTATTTCTTCAATAAATAAATTATTTTCCGCTTTTTTCAAGCGTGATTTTTCAAAATATAATTAAATCCGTTAGAATCGCATCTCGACGCGATGCATTTCGAAAAATACGGCTTTAGAGATGGAGCTCTGATGCTCACGAGATTTTATCATTGATTTCCGATGCTTCCCAAAGGTTCAGTTGTAGACCTCTTTTATGTATGTATGTAGTAGGTAGTAATATCAAATTCCAGATTCAATTATTGGAAATTTACCTCGGTATCTGAAGCAGATCTGTCCGTCTAAGGAAACGCGTTAATTCTGCGGAATATTCAGTAGGTACATTACTTCACAGCGATGTTACTGGTTTCCGACATCGCTGAGGTCGCTGTTCATTTTGTGGATCAGAACCGTAAAACGATTTTGAAATTCTCGTGTGTCATTTCGTAAGAGACCGTACGTTCTGAAAAAGGAGCATCAGGTACGACGGGCGGGCCTGATGAACAAGCCTCGCGGCGGATATTACGATTCAGCTATGGCAACTTCCGCCCCCCGCACGGCAGACCTTCTTGCACGAGCGACGTGCCACAATTTAAAAATGAAATTAATTACCACAGCGATTGCCAAATCGGATTATTGTTTTGACGCATGCCAATTCGCCAAGCGCTTCACTTGGTATGCGACCCGCACATGCGATGATTCCTTATCAATCATCAAGGATAAGACAGGGATGAACTATTCGATTTCGGCAGGATAGGTCACATTCCATCGACGGCAATCCCACCTGCCGACATGGTCGATTGATCCGAATTTCGGATCGGCATGGTATTCGCCAAAGACGTTTAACTAGACAGATTTTTAATTCCACGGAAACAGTTATATCTACCTATCAATTCGTTTGTTATCTAACATAATAACAGCCTGTAGCATTGAATATCATACCGACAAAAAACATTTCTATTTGTCTCTCCAATTCGCAGATAGGTACCTATTGGTGTACGATATGGTATTTCCATACCAACCATATCATATTATTGAAAATAAAAAAAATTATTTTTATCGAAACTCAATATAATATACTACCTACTAATTAATTGAAATAACCCGACTAAAAATAATTATATTTTCAAATAGGAACAAAATCGGCTGTCTCGATTGATTTCTAACTTCGCTTGCCCGACCAGTCTCCGAAATAAATCTGCTACTTCGAACGAACAAAAAAAATAATTTAAACTTTTTTCTGACATCTAATACGTTGTCATCAATGCAAAAAAAAATTTTGGCATTTCTTCACTTTCACAATTTTTTTTCAGTTTATCCGACAGTTATCGGTCGTGCACAAACTATTTTCTTCTACTAAAATCGAAACATTTCTCGAATGGCCGTCATAAAACATACTCCGGCTACAAAGGATACCGCAATGTGATTAAAATTAACCCAATGTCGTTAAGCTGGCGACATTCTCGTTATAAGAGAGAATATTTAAACCTGCTCACTATTCCAAATCCACGTTCGCGGAATTCATTATTTTTCGCTGGAGACTAAGACACCATTTGGCTTTTATTCGATCCTCCTCATACTCGGAGGAAATTACCCCGTCAAGGAATCTTCATGTAAATTACCACAGAAGCTTTAAGTATTGACCCTCCTCAGGCGACGTTATTATATTTCCAATTATTCAACATTTTTTTCTTAGCTTGCACTGAAACGTCCTTGACTAAGGTCCCTTCGAATTTCCATTCGACCCCATTCATGGGCAACTCGCCATTCGAGGTTGATAAACTGGTCCAAAAATGCTCTCGATTTCTTGAATCATAATCGAGTAGTCAGAGTAGCTGGTTTCAATCTTGAATTTTTTTTGCGTCTATTTTAAGTGAAATGAATTCGCATACTGATATGTTCTTTCTAAGGTTTTCGTAAATGGTAACTTGGTAGGAAAATCGGAAATTAATATCTACGAACGTATACGTATCTTCCAAATGTAAAAATAATTTTAGACATAGCGACCGGTGTTATAGAATTATTGTACCTACCTGAAGCGCATTGTAAGAGGTGCGAGTTCTAACCCTGATAATTCTTTTCAGTGGCTTCTTACTGTGTCTAGAACAAAACTATAACCATTTTTCAATTATAGTACATCACATGGTACTGAGAAGGATTAAGGGTGCATGAAAATCAGTTATATGGGTTTTTTAAAGCAACCCTGGAAACATTACATATACATATAGATGTAGCTTCCTGCCTGTTGCTACATGAATCAACACCGAAGAACACTTGATCATGTAGAAAATTCGCCATGAAATCGGTACATATTTGAATAAATAAAATATCAAAAGTTGGATGCGTAAACTCGTTTTATACTAGAGCTTTATAGCAGAGATGACAATACTTGTACATCTGTCCCCTATGCTATATCTTCCAAGTCGAAAACGCCATATACATTACACATCGAGCAATATTATAATCAAACTGAAATATCTATTCCTTATCAATTTCATAAAATCCGTAAAATATTTTCCATTATTCCATTTCCTGCGAATATATGGCAAAATTTCAATCATATTAATAATTACACGAAGGCGATTTTGTTTTAAATAAATTATACGAGTATCGAAATGTAGCAATTTTCAAATATGTATAATGATTCAAATTAAACTTTGCGTTATGCCTCGTGAGCGCTAATCGTCCATCTGTCTTCACTTTTACTCAGTACGGCCCATTACCTTCGCAACACTGGATCCATTGTCAACGGCAACCAACGCTTGTGCTGCAGTTTAATTCATGGCGGTACCATCGTGGCTATTAGTAGTACTCGACTCGTAGTACCAGTACCCCATTCTACGGTGTGCAGGGTACTCGCGCGGACGCAGGTGGTCGACTCTGTTCAATCTGCAGGAACAACTCGAGCGCGAAATCTGGAATTTTCGCGAAAAACTTCCACATCAAATCGGTATACCTATTGGCGTGTGCTTGTTATTTTTTTGTTGGTGTTGTCAACTGGTGATTTGAATGTTTATATTGTGTTATCCAGTTATTACTTATATCCCCGAAAAAGTTAATTCGAAAAAAGCCCAATTTTTGAGAATAACTAGGGTGCAATTCAACATGACTTCAGGATCGAACTATCGATCCATATAATAACCCTGATGATGTCTCGTAAATATATCTAGTACTTACTGACTATAGTAATCGTGAACACTTTGGAATGTCTCAACTTTTGAAGATACTTCCTCTTATGGTTAAATTCAAAGAGAATTGATTTTAGATATATTTATTAATAAATCCCTTGTGTTGTCTGCTTTCGTCTAGGAAAGGGCTATTTTTTAATATTATTCATCTAATTAAATTATCTATGTATTTGAATAGGATTTAGATAATTTATGGTGAAAATCGTACAAAAAATTAAATTTCTTTATGAAAATGACAATTTACGTTGTAAGAATTTGAACAAATTTATATATATAATCTTGTGATTTGCTTATCAAAATTTAATATTAAGTAGAAACTATTCTATTAAACTAGAGGAAAAATTATTGTAAAATAGTATCATAAATTACTGAATTTAATTAAAATTTCTTGCTATCCAATTATCTCTCATGTAATGGTAAAATAGAAATTTATTTGAATAGGTACTCATGAACGTTTTTCATAAGTTGGCATAAGTGTTTGTTTTATGTTTGATATCATTCAAAATTTTCAATAGAGCTTGTGATTCTCTGAAATGGTGAAAACTCCAAATACTCGAATAAGATTTTCAAACTTTCCTTTTAATATGAAATTTTTTTCTATAGCTGATAGTTTTTTTCAGAGAGCACTTTTTCGATATTATGTTCAGAAACTTTCCGTTATTTCAAATCGTAGGCAGAAATTTTCTTCCAATAATCTTTACTTTGAAATTAGTTCGCAGAACATAAAGGTATCAGAAACATCAGAACTTGGTTTGATATGCTAAATATGAGCTCTTACAAAGAGAGTCCAGGAAATAGATTGTGTAAATTGAGTGAAGCTGTAGGCTATTTTTTTAAATCCAAGTACCTACCGCTATGCTCAATTCAAAAGTTGAATTGTTAAATTGATTTCTTTAATAGCCAGAATATTTTTTCTCCAAATTGTTGGAACTGCTATGAACTTGTAAACAAATTGAAGTAGCTTAAGGCTAAGACTAGGTTGTAGGGTTGGGGAACTTCCAATTCAAAAGCTTATTTCTACAGAGTTTTTATCCCCCAATTGTCCTCTACTATGTTTTGTAATCTATTGAAGAAATTTTTTCCCAATCTAATCAAATGATGATCATCAATTAAGCAGCAATTTGTAGGTCTTTATTTCATCAGTAGAAGATTAATTTTTTTTAATGGCATCATATCGGATTAGTTTGGAATCCGTTTCTAAATCGAGGTAGCTACATAGATAATAAATTGCTAAACGTTCTGTTTACGTCGATTCTGATATGATTTTGCGTGATCGGAGTATGAATAATCTCGGGCCACTTTCTGTCAATCCTTTCAGTGTCAGATCCAAATGAAGTTTCTCGTTTAAAGTCAAACTAAGTGGTATGCTCCACTCCTGGGCACCTGCTTCCGGAGACGCGTTACAAGTTTTATCTTTTCCCCAGAGTTGATCTTAAAAATATTGAACCTATCAATCGAAAACTATTTCAAGTTTGAGATGAACAGTAGTCAATTTTAGAGTTCATTCACAATCAGCTTTCAATACAGTAACAGTTTTATCAAATCTTTCTTGATACGAAATATTAGCAAATATTTCAATTTTTATCAAAATCGCAGTTCGTTTACTCGAGAGCAGCGAATATTCTTATATTCAGTTTTTCTTTAGCATGGCATCAAACTAGTTTTCGGCCGCCATCGTTTTCCTTATTTCCTTATATTTTGGGCTACCCTTTATAACATAATATTATTAATCATAAAGTAATTTATGATTTCGCCTATCTTTTGTAAGGACGAGAAATACGCTTCGCTCAAGAATCTGAGCATTAGGAACTATAAACACCGTTGCCGTTTCGAGACCAGTCCAGTGTGCATGAACTTATATGGTCTTTATCTTATTTTAAGCACACACACACACGAGAGCTTCTCTCAAAAAGCGGTATCTCGCCCAACGGTGGAGCTAGTTCCTAACAAGTAGAGAAGTAGTAGTTGCGAGGTATCGGATATGGAATCCTTGGTCGAGGGTTGATTCTAAATATAAACCGAGAGAGAATACCGTAGCTGATAGCGAATTATAACAGGTAGAACGGGAATTTCAAGTGCAAAATTAATTGAAATTGGCGTCCGAGCGAGTTAGCGCGATCGTAGGTGTACTAGACAGACACTCATTGATTCCCCGGGCGCTCTGCTCTGAGGCGCTGGCGCTGGTCGCAGGGTGTCGTTGAACGCTTTTTCTCTTATTAGTTTTCCTCTACACCTTGACTCAGTTCGTAACGCCCAGATAATAGTAAACGGTAAAGTTTCGACCTACCGCCAATAATAATATTACAACTGAATATCACATAAAACAGCACATCTGCTCACTCGGAATCAAACCGCTTGTCTTCTCACAAATAGATTTTGAGAACAGACAGATTGATACTGAAATTACCTCGAATAGATATAATCTACACATGATATGAAAATAATAACTTAATTCAGAATAGTAGTACGAAAGTATTAAGAAATGGAATCATATATATGAAGAAAACATTATGTAAATTATGTTTGGAGCTTTTAAATGTTTTTCAAATGAATTATCTGTACTTTATATCATTTTCTTCCGAACTCGGGTTTCTAAAATTGGCAGCAATCTCCAAAATAGTAGCTGAAATTATAGATTTTTGGAAAATTAGATAAAAAACTTTTTTTCTACCAATATTACCTAATTGCGACGTTTCAAATAATTACAAATGGCTTATACCTATTAAATTAAATATTGATTATACTCGGTAACGCGATGTAAACAATACCAGTTCATCACCAAGAAAATCCTACGTTTGAATTTTCAGCGTACTTCGGACTTTGACGTCCGATGTTTTTCATTCCGAATAGTGAACTTTCCATCAACCGTCGTCGACTGAAATGCAACTAGAAACTAGTGACCTAAACATTGTTTTCCGAATTGCTCGTTGTGTTCCGTGATTCGTATCAATGTCCTGTAATTTATAAGGAGTAAATCGGTCAGTAGAAATGTTCGAATCGCAGCACGCGCTCAACGAAAGTCACAGGAATAAATCCGGAACTGTGTCGTGTATTCCGCTGCAGTTGCATTTTTCGACTCACGGATTCTTCCCGAGGAAGCTGAGAAGGTGGGGATCCACAGGCTCCTGGGTAAGTTTTCAACGGGATCGTCACGAATGATCGTGTTTTATTTTTACTTCTCCCAACAAAACAAGGCTACAAGATGTCCTAAGTGGTTACATTCCGAATGTTTTCTGTATTCATCGATTCCCATATTTATCCCGTACCAAATAAACGCGAGATATGAATGATAAAATGATTGATATTGTGATATTTGTTAGATTTTTTTTTATATTCACCTTCGATCTTCAGCGAAGCCATTCGGAAGATCAGCTCAATGGTGTTATTATATATACTTATATAGAATACAGAGATAGCATCTAGACAAAAAGAGGATGAGTAGCGCAACAATGAGATCGGGCTCGTTGCTAAATCAAAACTTTCAATCGGCGCGATCTCTAATTGCCACGCCAATTATTTGGAGATGTAATTGAATCAGTAAATTATATAGACAAGCCGTTGGTCACTTTCTTTCTTGATTGCCATGAGTTGGAAGGCGTAATTTGTATGGATTAAACACTCGTATACCAGATTATCTCCACTTTTCCTTTCACTAATCAAATCAAATCAAAATCAATTCAAAATATGCGTTATTATTGCCTTTAAAATTACAGAATTTATTGACGAAGCGAAAAATATAAGAACTAAACATATCTCCGAGAGGATTAATGGAAAAATGAAGGAGTAATAATGTACCTAATACATTATATATATATATATATATATATATATATATATATATATATCTATATATATATATATATAGATATATATATATATATATATATATAATATATATATATCTATATATATATATAGATCTATATATATATATAGATATATATATATATATATATATATATATATATATCATATAAAACAGAATTTTTTGTGTTATCTATACACGTTCGTGGTAATAAAATGAAGTAAACTAGGACATTTATTTGAAATTAATCACTAACTATATATATATATATATATATATATATATATATATATATATATATATATATATATATATATATATATATGTTATACAAATTCATTCAACAAATCGAAGATTAAACACATCAAAATAGAGATAACTTTGAAAAATATCTAGTTCGGGGAAGAATTTCACACATGAACATTATCTTTGGGAAGTTGAGTAAATGACTTTCCAGTCTAATTTTTGTAGATACGTCGTGTAGGTGATTAAAATAATAATGCGAAGATTCTCATCTATATGTCGTAATCGCTTCTATATCGAATGCATCCTGGACACGAATGGGTAACCCCAAAACCAATAACTCTTATTCTTCCGAAATTTGGTGAGCTATTCTCAAAGTGTTCATAATGGACACACTGGACATCCTGCATCATATATTCAAACATCCCATGTTACTCAAGAATGTGCAAAATCATTAACTTAATAGGTTTTACTTGCTATAGAAACTTTAATTGCGAATACGTACTCACAGCCTTGATTCAAATCGCAACTGTATTTCTCAACCAACAATACAGTTTCATGCGATGTAAACATTGTTGTGGAATTCGATTACGTTTCGTCCTGATTTTCTGAAAATTTCTCCACGTTATAAAAAATGAATATAATATAAACACTGCAGTTTTCTTAACAAGTATTTGCTTCAAGTTTGGTGAACCCCCTTATTCGAATGTCGAATAGCCAGTTAAAATAATTACGCAATGTCTAATAAATAACGCCTTCAAACTCGTAAAATATCACTTCTCAAATAAAAATTAATTTTCATTAACTACTTACGTTTTAGATTAAAAAAAAGAATATATTTCCGTACTTATTTTGTTTGTATACGATCTGACATTAAGCTGTGAAAGGAAAGTACTATTTGCTCAGAGTATACTAAAGTGGATGAAACTTTCATTAGAGTGTCTGACTCTTACTTAAAATATTGATATTATAACTTCAAAGTTTTCTGGAAACATTCAGAAATAATACTGCGGAATGAGTAAGCATATCGAATAGCCGAGACATATTGAAAGTATATACTATTACAATGTATAATTTATCGAATTGTTGTGCGACCATGAATTGAGTAACATCCAGTTTTTATAGATTTAGCATTTTAGAACGTCGAAACCATTTATGGTATTCTTCGAACACTTCTGTGAATTGAACAAGTATAACTGATCATCTCTCATGATTAGTATTTCAATTTCTATCTGGAATTATGAAGAATTTAAACTATCAAGCCGCAGTGAATATTCAGAGCCGATTGTCTGTCACGTGCTTCGTGTTCTATTTATTTTTGCAGAAGCGACATATCCCACTTGATTCGGCTGAACGTATTTGTAAGTTTTCTCGGACATGCTAACCTTGCACTGAAAGTCAATATGTCAAATCCTCCTTGACCACCACCGAGGAGCGTTACACTTTATACGAACTGACAGTAGTTGGATAATATATCGGAATGTGTGCGCTTTACTAACTCCTCTCTTGCTATGCATTTCAAACAGTTACGAGGATGATATTTCTTCAATAAATCGAATTTACATTTCTCTACCTACAGTAATGCTCATTAAGCCCCCTATCGGCCAATGTGAAACTAATATGTAGATTTTTCGTTATTCAACTCATTACAATTTTTAGGAGATAAAAAAAATAAAATATTATATAAATTCATTTTTATAATAAAAGAGTTACCTCTTAATTTCCTCGATATGAAAAATTCAAAATGAATTAACGATGTGTTTACTCTCGAAAGAAACCCGAACATGAACGTTGATTCGGAATCGATAATGAGATTTCCTTTAGTTTCGCTAATTCAATGGAAAGTGTGAATTTTTGAGTTCGTTTTTATTCAGATAAACGGAATAGACCACTTCTGAATTTCTATCTTCTCCGAATAAATTAAGAATTTTAATCCTTCAAACAGTCCGAATATTTGATACATAGAATGCATTAACATATCGATATATTTGAGAAACATTTTTCGGGTTATTCACTTTTTATATCGTTGTTTGATCATGTTTCACCAACTGATAAACGAACTTTCAGAATCATGTAAATTTTGGCTATTGTAAACAGATAAAAATCGAGTTTCTATGTCCTGTCTAATATTATGTTGTAGTAGCGAATTATTACTCAACACCTTTATCATCTTTCCTTCGTCACCGTTCCTCAGTTAATTTTTTCTATTTCAGAGTCCTATAGGGACGTCAGATTTGTTAGAACAGTCTCTTTCCAACGGTGTTGATATCAGAACAAGCATAGTGCGTGTTGCAGAAGATTACACAAAGAGAAAACATGTCCTCAGAGTATCCACCAACAACCCTTGTAGATCTGAGTTGCTACTGCAAGCGGAAAATGGCGATGAATTGGCAGATTGGGTGAAATCTCTTAACGAGCAAGGTGCAAATGCCGCAGAAGGGGATTTAAAACTGGTAAGAGGTGGTCATGGACAAAAATGACCAACTTATTCGAGAAAATTTGAATATTTATGGGATTTCATACTGCATAATTTTGGATCGGCATATTTTATTCATATAGGTATATATATATATATATATATATACGTATATATACATATATATATATATATATATATATATATATATATATATATATATATATATATATATATATATTTATATATATATATGTATATATATATATATATATATATATATATACAGTATGGTGCAAATGAAAGGAATAAATTCGTTATTTCGTAAACCGGCGACTTTAAGGAAAAATCCTGAAACCCGTCGATTTTTATTTTAAAACGGGCTATTCGTAAGGATACCTTTCTATTTTTGACGTCATCTATGCGAGCGTGATGACGTCATCGCTAAAATTTTTAAATGGAAATGTGGGTGTTGTAATACATTATTTGAAAGGTCTTTTGAATACCTATTCAGCCATATCAATATGTACAGTGATTGTTTTTTGTATTTGTTTAAAAAATTAATAAAATTTTATTATTACAATAAATATTTAATATGTATTACTCATTAAATACAACGAAACCTAAATTAAGTGCTCAAATTGTTTACCTTCAGCTAAAATACAATGAGAAAGACGTGCCGCGAACTCTTCTCGAACCTTCTCTATAACTTCCGGAGTTATTTGTGCAACCTCAATACGTATCCTTTCTTTGAGTTCATTGATATTTTGTGGTTTATTTTAGTACACTTTGCTTCTCAAGTATCCCCATAAAAATAAATCAAGAGGAGTCAAATCAGGTGACCTACGCGGCCATTCTATTGTTCCTCTTCGACCTATCCACCGATTTGGAAAGACGTTGTTCAAATAGTTGCGCACCAAGACAGCATAGTGTGGAGGCGCACCATCTTGCTGCAGCCATAAATCATTTGTGTTTGGAAACAGCCGGTTCAATTCGGGTAGCAAGAAGTTTTGAAGAAATTCAAAATATCGAGAACCTGTTAAGGTTTCTTCGAAAAAGTATGGTCTAATAATCCTATTATCTATTATACCCGCCCAAACATTAACTTTCTCTGGGTATTGAGTACGGTACTCTTGCATCCAGTGTGGATTTTCCGTAGCCCAGTACCGATAAGTTTGACGATTGACATGACCGTTCAGTATAAATGTAGCTTCATCCGAGAAAAGAACCTTTTTTAAAAACATCGGATCTCTGTTATTTTGTTCCATCATAATTTCACAAAACCCAATTCGTTTATCAAAATCATTTTCCATAAGCTCTTGTACTAAACTTACTTAGTAGGGATGCAACTTTTCCTTCTTTAGCTTTCTAAGAACTGTTGAATGGTCCATGTCATTATCTAATGCTACTTGCCGTGAACTAGTATGAGGATTACCTTGAAAGGCTAACAGAACATCTAGTTGTTTTCTGATATTGGTTTTCTACTACCTTTAGGGAGGTCTTTGACATGGCCCGTTTCTCTGAATTTCTTCTCAATTTTGCTTATAGTGGATTGTGAAATTGGTTCTCGTTTGGAGTATTTATTATTAAATAACGTACATACTTCTTTCTGCGTACGTGCTTTATCTCCACAACCAATCATTATTAGAATTTCTCAATTCTTTGACTTTTTGAATTCGTCTAATACAATAATACTATCAATCACTTGACAGAAATTTAATTATGTCAAAGTGTCAATGTTGATAAGGTAACTAGATTTTTAAAAAAGGTAAAAACTGAAATTTTATTAATTTTTTAAACAAATACAAAAATCAATTACTGTACATATTGATGGCTGGATAGGTTTTCAAAAGACCTTTCAAATAATGTGTTACAACACCCACTTTTCCATTTGAAATTTTTTGCGATGACGTCATCACGCTCGCATAGATGACGTCAAAAATAGAAAGGTATCCTTACGAATAGCCCGTTTTAAAATAAAAATCGACGGGTTTCAGGATTTTTCCTTAAAGTCGCCGGTTTACGAAATAACGAATTTATTCCTTTCATTTGCACCATACTGTATATATATATATATATATATATATATATATATATATATATATATATATATATATATATATATATATATATATATATATATATATATATATATATATATATATATATATATATATATATATATATATATATATATATATATATATATATATATATATATATATATTATATATATATATATATATATATATATATATATATATATATACAGGGTGTCCCGTAAATAACACGCCAGAGTGACTCTGGAGGAGGATTGGCTTCAGGTCAATCAGATAACATCAACATGACCTCAGTAAAAGTTTTCTGGTTTTCGAGATATTGCCACTCCTATGTTTTTTTCAAGAATCTATACTTTTTGATAATTTCCTCGCCTCATAAACATAAATAAGTTCTAACTCCTGTTTTTTTTTCTTCTTATGCTATCATCAATATATGGTTGAGACAATCGACCTATCATTTCATTAAAAATTAGCTCGCTAACCTAAAAAAAATCAAGTTGTTTCAATTTATTTTAAATCCGAAAACGTTGAGTAAAGTTTGACTATATACTGTGAAAAAATATTGTACCAGACAGAATCAGCAAATCATCTTAAAAACTAGCCTTTTTAATGCTCTTTCGAAAACGGTATAACATTTGTGGTTTTTTTCTTTCAAAAGTCCTAAAATTCCAATTTTTGTCATTGAAGTCGTGCTACTTACGAAATACACTGCGCCGCAAATTTAACGCATAGCTTAAATATTTTCTAAGTTTTGACTGAATATTTTCTCAGGCGGTGATCCGATATGAACAAATTTTTCACCAAATTGTAACTCCGTTCTTTGAGCAAAAGCAGTAGTTATAAGATGATCAAGAAAAATGAATAAACTTATTGTACAGGATGTTTGAATAGCGATCTGTTTTCTTCGTCCAAGTTTACATCCTTCTGCGGGCAATATCGGGTAGCTCAGGCAGAAAAAAATAGACGGTATTATAATCGCATGACTTCTGAGTAATTTGTTTTTTCAATCGTCTGTTTATCTTGAGCCACTCGAAAGATATTCATGTTTTTATAATTCTCACACTTTTCAAACGAAATTTTCTAAAATTTTTTTGTTAATTTGCGAAGAAGGCTGTGTATTCAAAATTTTTTTACAAGTAGAAACTGTGTTTATTTGGTTTTGTATATCTCTCCATAGTACAAGTCTGAGCTACCCCAAATTGCCTGCAGAAGGATGTAAACTTGGACGAAGAAAACATGTCGCTATTCAAACACCCTGTACAATAAGTTTATTCATTTTTTTTGATCATCTTATAACTATTACATTTTTTCAAAGAACGGGGCTACTATTTGGTGAAAAATTCATTCAAATCTGATCACCGCCTGAGAAAATATTCAGTCAAAACTTAGGAAATATATAAGCTATACGTTAAATTTTCGGCGCAGTGTATTTCGCAAGTAGCACGACTTCAATGACAAAAATTGGAATTTTTAGACTTTTGAAAGAAAAAAACCACAAATGTTATACCGCTTTCGAAAGAGCATTAAATAGGCTAGTTTTTAAGATCATTTGCTGATTCTGTCTGGTACAATATTTTTTCACAGTAAATAGTCAAACTTTACTTAAGGTTTTCGGATTTAAATTAAATTGAAACAACTTATTTTTTTTTTGAGGTTAGCGTGCTAGTTTTTAGTGAAATGATAGGTCGACTGTCTCAACCATATATTGATGATAGCAGAAGAAAAAAAAACCATGAGTTAGAACTTATTTATATTCAAAACAGGCGAGAAATTGACCAAAAAGTATAGATTTTTGAAAAAAACATAAGAGTGGCAATATCTCGAAAACCAGAAAACTTTTACTAAGGTCATGTTGATGTTATCTGATTGACCTGAAGCCAATCTACCTCCAGTGTCACTCTGGCGTGTTATTTACGGGACACCCTGTATATATATATATATATATATATATATATATATATATATATATATATATATATATATATATATATATATATATATATATATATATATATATATATACACATAGATAACTCATGATTCACTCAGCAATAATGCTCTTCAAGTAAAATCTACCTATCAGGCTCAATTATGTAAATTATACAAATATAGCTATTCATGTTTAAGTGCATCTTCTATCGATAACTTTATTTGGTTATCGGTAATTTCTATTATCTGAATGAGAGAAGATTCCAGGATGACGACTGCACAGTTGAAGAATCTAAACTGAAGAACCACAATCAAATTTGTAGTTTTCATTCCAACATCTGCCCAAACATTCACTATTTAGGTGTGCAATTTGTCTATTGACAATGAACCTCAATTACCGTCTTATCAGATTTGGTAAGCATCAGATTTTGATAAACGATTATGAGCAAATAGATTCGAAAAACAGTTGTTGGTAGTTCAACTGAGATGCACGATCCAAATTTTCAGCGCCTCTTCAGAATCGAGCGAAAGAAAAGTAATTGCGCCCGTTATTATAGAAAGAAATTGCAATGGATGTTTATTTCGTCAATTGAATTTCTAGGTGGTGAAGTGTAGAATGTGGTATTATGTGGTGAAAACTTTAACTATTACAAAACTATCACATCATATGGTGAGTCGTCTCAGTAACTTGAACTAGACGCGTATTTCTTCATTCAACTTGGACTATTTCAAATTGCAAAAGCTTAATTCATACCGGATTTCATTAGTTCAAATATTCATTTTTAAGTTACATAATACTTTTCCAAATACTATCTAATCTTGATACACTTTTACTCAAATAGAATAATTATTTATTAACTTATCACAAGACTCTTGATTTGCATCAAAAAATTATACTAGTACTTCAACAACATAATGTTGATTCAAAGAAAATTATTTGATTTGAGACCTCAAAACAAAAGTTTTTGTACGGGTGCACGATAACTTCGTCTGATAACAGTAATGTGATATTTAATATTCCTTATATTTCCATATAATTCATTTGTAAAGAACAAATAATGTTGAGCAAACAGCATTACTCTTAAATAATATATATGTTTATATAATATATATATATATATATATATATATATATATATATATATATATATATATATATATATAAATATATATATATATATATATATATATAATATTTAATTTAAATCCGAAAACCTTAAGTAAAGTTTGACTATCTACTGTGAAAAAATATTGAACCAGACAGAATCAGCAAATGATCTTAAAAACTAGCCTATTTAATGCTCTCTCGAAAACGGTATAACATTTGTGGTTATTTTCTTTCAAAAGTCTAAAAATTCCAATTTTTGTCATTGAAGTCGTGCTGCTTGCGAAATACACTGCGCCGCAAATTTATTGTATACATTAAATATTTCCTAAGATTTGTCTGAATATTTTCTTAGGCGGTGATCCGATTTGAATAAATTTTTCACCAAATTGTAGCTACGTTCTTTGAGAAAACGCAATATTTATAAGATGATAAAACAAATGAATAAACTTATTGTACAGGGTGTTTGAATAGCGACATGTTTTCTTCGTCCAAATTTTCATCCTTCTGCGGTCAATATCGGGTAGCTCAGGCAGAAAAAAAATAGACGGTGTTATAATCGCATGTCTTCTGAGTAATTTGTTTCAATCGTCTGTTTATCTCGAGACACTCGAAAGATATTCATGTTTTTATAAACGCTCACACTTTTCAAACGAAATTTTTTAAAACTTTTTTGTTTGAAAAGTGTGAGTGGTTATAAAAACATGAATATCTTTCAAGTGGCTCAAGATAAACAGACGATTGAAAAAAAATTACTCAGAAGACATGCGATTATAACACCGTCTATTTTTTTTTTGCCTGAGCTACCCGATATTGCCCGAAGAAGGATGCAAACTTGGACGAAAAAACAGATCGCTATTCAAACACCCTGTACAATAAGTTTATTCTTTTTTTTTATCATCTTATAACTATTACATTTTCTCAAGAAACGGAGCTACTATTTGGTGAAAAATTTATTCAAATCGGATCACCGCTAGAGAAAATATTCAGTCAACACTTAGGAAATATTTAATGTATGCGTTAAATTTGCGGCGCAGTGTATTTCGCAAGTAGCACGACTTCAATGACAAAAATTGGAATTTTAGACTTTTGAAAGAAAAAAACCACAAATGTTATACCGTTTTCGAAAGAGCATTGAATAGGCTAGTTTTTAAGATCATTTGATGATTTTGTCTGGTACAATATTTTTTCACAGTAAATAGTCAAACTTTACTTAGGTTTTCGGATTTAAATTAAATTGAAACAACTTGATTTTTTTTTGAGGTTAGCGAGATAGTTTTTGATGAAATGATAGGTCGATTGTCTCAACCATATATTGATGATAGCACAAGAAAAAAAAAACCATGAGTTAGAACTTATTTATATTCAAAACAGGCGAGAAAATGACCAAAAAGTATAGGTTTTTGAAAAAAACATAAGAATGGCAATATCTCGAAAACCAGAAAACTTTTATTGAGGTCATCTGATTGACCTGAAGGCAATCTACCTCCAGTGTCACTCTGGCGTGTTATTTACGGGACACCCATATATATATATATATATATATATATATATATATATATATATAATACTATATATATATATATAATATATATATATATATATATATATATATATATATATATATATATATATAATATATAATATATATATATATATATATATATATACAGGGCTATTCAAATTTCGAGTATATGCATGGGGATTTCGATAACGGTAAGAGATAGAGCGATGGTTAAATGGGGCAAAGTAGCATATTTCAGAGGTCAGTTATATGGATAAAAAAAATTCTGATCTAGCTCTTTTAGTTCTGGAGTTTATATAGGAAAAATCGAAAATTTCGAAATCCTTTTTTTGCCTATATCTTTTCATTTAATGAATTGTTTTCAAAACAATTGTCACTTTGCCATTGCCACTTTTTATAGGCTATCTAAATATCTGAATAAAAAATTATATACAGGGTGTCGTATAAATTGGGTCACCCTCAACTTTCAATTTTCAAATACGGACCTGTATGTTTTATTGCATTTTTTTGAATGCCAAGAGTCATGTTTTATATTCCCGTAGTATTTTCATTCGAATTACAGAGTGTTCTGGTATTATTTAACTATTACCAGTTAAAATTTCAACATTTTTTTTTTGAAAATCCAGCTCTAATTAAAAAAAATATCATAGAATAAGGTATACAATGCCTAGGATTTGGAAGATAATCAACATTATTCGACGAAGAATGTCTTCTTCAAGAATTCATCCACATTTCGGGTTCACGCAACCCATATCTAATGTAGGAAAATGCGCAATTCTTCCTAGTACGTGAATGTGCATATAATCATTGCCCAAACAAAAAAACGTTCTACTGGCAATCTTTATCTTACAGACACCAATTTGGAAATATTTCATTGATACTCACTTTCCGAACTACCTACATTTTCAGCAAATTCATGGGCATTCTCTTGCTATATACAACAATTATGATTAAAACTATTTGAATTCTCATAGTATGCTTTTGGAAAATAAATATTTAGTTCACCTCACTTGTCATTTATTTTGACAGTTTCTTGAAAATTATCGTTGGTATTTAATGAAAAATCTGTTGGTACTGAAAATGGGTTTCCCCATACAGCAGAAAAGAGATATGATTAACGTTTTCTACAGAAATAATAGGAGCATGCGTCTTTCCGCTTGACTTTTTTTTATGGGGTACACTAAAAAATAGAATATATCAAAACGAAATGGGAAATATAGAAGATTTAAGAATTAAAATCATGAACGCTTTCGCATCACTACGCCGAAGGGATATGTTCAGAGCGAATAATAACTTAAAAAAACGACTCCGTAAATGTCTGAAACGAGAAGATCGTCAATTCAACCATTCATTTCGATTATGATTACTTATAATGACTTATTTCAATTCTAGATAATAACTAAACATGTTCTTGTGCGATAAGTTATAAAATATGAAAACCTATATGATCAATAATATGTGTCAATGTGATCAATAATGTTTGTGACAGATTATGTTTGTTCTCAGCAGAAACATACAGATCTTCCTCATACCTACTGAGGTGAATCGACATTGGGATCAATAATTATTCTACCAATGCTACATTATGGTAAAGAAATAAAATCTCTCGGGAATGTTGATTTTATTCTATTGTTATTCCGAACAAGTAGTGAGACTAGATAATCTGGAAATTCTGAAATTGATTTTTCTTAAGGAATCAATTTGTCTGATTCACCTCTCATTCTCTGATATTATTCAATTAGAGTTGTTATGGAATTAAAAAATGATGAGATATCAATATTCCCAAAACACTTTATGATTTATATAAAAATAAAACGCCAATATGAAACATATATAGGTAGTTCGAAAACTGAGTAACAATGAAATATTTCCAAATTGGTGTCTGGAGTATGAAGATTTCTATTGGAAGATTATTTTGTTTGGGCATTGATTATATGCACATACATGTACGTACTGGGAAGAATTTCACATTTTCGCACATTGATCATGGTTTCGTCGAATAATGTTGATTATCTTCCAAATCCTAGGCATTTTATACCTTATTCTATGATATTTTTTTAAATTAGAGCTGCATTTTTTAAAAAATGTTGAAATTTTACTGGTAATAGTTCAATATTTCCAGAACACTCTGTAATTCAGATAAAAATACTACGTGAATATAAAACATAACTCTTGACATTAAAAAAAATGCAATAAAAAATACAGGTCCGTATTTGAAAATTGAAAGTTGAGGGTGGCTCAATTTATACGACACCCTGTATACAATTTTTATTCAGATATTTAGATAGCCTACAAAAAGTGGCAATGGCAAAATGACAATTGTTTTGAAAACAATTCATTAAATAAAAAGATATAGGCAAAAAAAGGATTTCGAAATTTTCGAATTTTCCTATATAACTCCAGAACTAAAGAAGCTATATCAGATATTTTTTATCCATATAACTGACCTCTGAAATATGCTACTTTGCCCCCATTTAACCATCGCTCTATCTCTTACCGTTATCGAAATCCCCATGCATATACTCGAATTTGAATAGCCCTGTATATATATATATATATATATATATATATATATATATATACAGGGTGTCCCGTAAATAACACGCTAGAGAGACACTGGAGGTAGATTGCCTTCAGCACACTCTGATAAAATCAACATGTCCTCAGTAAAAGTTTTCTGGTTTTTGATATCTTGCCACTCTTATGTTTTTTTCAAAAATCTATACTTTGTTGGTCATTTTCTCGCCTTTTTGAATATAAATAAGTTCTAACTCATGGTTTTTTTTCTTGTGCTATCATCAATATATGGTTTGAGACAATCGACCTATAATTTTATAAAAACTAGCTCGCTAACCTTCAAAAAAAAATCAAGTTGTTTCAATTTAATTTAAATCCGAAAACCTTGAGTAAAGTTTGACTATTTACTGTGAAAAAATATCGTACCAGACAGAATCAGCAAATGATCTTAAAAACTAGCCTATTTAATGCTCTTTCGAAAACGGTATAACATTTGTGGTTTTTTTCTTCTAAAAGTAAAAATTCCAATTTTTGTCATTGAAGTCGTGCTACTTGCGAAATAAACTGCGCCGCAAATTTAACGCATACATTAAATATTTCCTAAGTTTTGACTGAATATTTTCTCAGGCGGTGATCCGATTTGAATAAATTTTTCACCAGTTAGTAGCTCCGTTTTTTGAGGAAATGTAATAGTTATAAGATGATAAAAAAAAGGATAAACTTATTGTACAGGGTGTTTGAATAGCGACTTGTTTTCTTCGTCCAAGTTTGCATCCTTTTGATGGCAATATCGAGTAGCTCAGGCAGAAAAAAAATAGACGGTGTTATAATCGCATGTCTTCTGCGTAATCGTGTGTTTATCTCGAGCCACAAGAAAGATATTTATGTTTTTATAACCGCTCACACTTTTCAAACGAAATTTTTTAAAACTTTTTTGTTAATTTGCGAAGAAGGCTGTGTATACAAAATTTCTTTACAAGTAGAAACTGTGTTTATTTGGTTTTGTATGTCTCTCCATACTACAAGCCCCTTCCGAATCTTTTCAAAATTACCGAACTACCTGACTACCAGTTTAGAATGGGTTTTTCATATTTTACTAATTTGTAACCATCCTTCTATTTACCCTTTCTACACAATTTGTCATTTATTTATTTCTTGTATTCCATATAACCAAGAAACCTATTTATTAGTTAGCATCAAGCAAAAAAAAAAATTCGTTTGAAAAGTGTGAGCGGTTATAAAAACATAAATATCTTTCGAGTGGCTCAAGATAAACAGACGATTGAAAAAACAATTTGCTCAGAATAAAAAAAATGAATAAACTTATTGTACAGGGTGTTTGAATAGCGACATGTTTTCTTCGTCCAAGTTTGCAAGAAGGATGCAAACTTGGACGAAGAAAACATGTCGCTATTCTAACACCCTGTACAATAAGTTTATTCATTTTTTTTATCATCTTATAACTATTACATTTCCTCAAAAAACGGAGCTACTATTTGAGGAAAAATTTATTCAAATCGGATCACCGCCTGAGAAAATATTCAGTCAAAACTTAGGAAATATTTAATGTATGCGTTAAATTTGCGGCGCAGTGTATTTCGCAAGTAGCACGACTTCAATGACAAAAATTGGAATTTTTAGACTTTTGATAGAAAAAAACCACAAATGTTATACCGTTTTCGAAAGAGCATTAAATAGGCTAGTTTTTAAGA
>JARQZK010004504.1:97500-125998 GCA_030704885.1 Cynegetis impunctata | reverse complement strand
GTTCCCCAATACAAATCGTGGTCGGTAACAATGTCTGGATAACAACTCAGAGCGACCTCCCACAAAAGATATTGGGAACCAACAATTCACCGCTTAGATCGAAAATGCAGAAATTCATCGCGTAAACACGTACCTCCTGACATGAAGATATCTACTCTACAACATTGTATTGGGGAACAATTAGAAATTTGTTAATTCACTCCGAGTCAACTAAGCTGCACTGATGAGATCTTATAAGATCGAAACAGCTGTATGCAGATTTTGAGTCGGGGTGACTTGACAATTTCTATAATTCACCGTTCGATTGTGAATTCAGATTTTGCGTTGCGGAATACGTATAACCAGCTCCCTTGGAAGGTTGTTTGATAATTTTTTAAATTATTAAAGAACTTTCCTTGTTCACTTATATACTATTCCGGCTAATTCGCCTTTTTATATAATCATTTGTCACGTTCATACTGCCAATGTAAAATCTATTACATTCAAACTATAATTATAATTAAAAATTCAATCGATTACGCTCGAACTTCGACCATTAGGCGACAACAATCATTTTTATCGATTTGTTATCAGCTCATTTCAATGACTAATTTTTTTGACATCTTTGAAAAAATTATATCTACAGATATAATATCCATGTCAGGAGCTCCGGTGGCGGAGAGGCTATAGGTAGCGCTATGCCGTCTTCGTTGACGGAGTTGGTGGGTTCGATTCCCACCATGTTCCTGGGTGTTTGTATCCGTCCGGATTTAAGTTGTTCCCCTCATTATAGTAAATTGATGGCCAAATGTTCAAGTTAACGAAGCCAAAATTGTACGGAGGTCGGGCGCGTGTGAGAGGGCACACGTCCCACCTCTTTTAAAAAAAAAAAAAAAAATATCCATGTCCTACCACTTCACATGAATACTCGTTAATGACAGTACACAAGTCATCAAAGTAATTCGCCTTTAGGAAAATAATAGCTTCGTTATTGGAATAATTCTGCTCAAACTGTTCATCAAAGATGAATCGATAACATACTTCACGTTGAACTGAAAGGAGAACTGCGGATGTAATTCAGGATTCAATTTAAACTCCAAGTTCATCAGGTGTTAATCTCTAGAACATTACGAACCAATACCACCGAAAACAACATAATAGTCCGGTCAATCTAGACCAAAAAATGAGAGTGAAGGTACATACAATCCCAACAAGCTGAAAATCAGTAAAATTGTTCAAATCATTATTATTATTATCATTATTATATGACAAAAAAACCAAGGCCAAAGCCTGTTATGGCTCAGAAATAAGAGTAAAAATTAACAGTACATTCGTGAAAAAAAAAACAACTTAAATAAAAAAAAAATACATAGTATCCAATTCAATAAAAATAGAACAACAAAATCAATGATAACAAAATCAATGGTAAAGAACAGAGAGCCGCAATCTCAAAAATACCAAAAAAGCAAACAATAGTTCAATTCACTAGGCCTCCATTCCAAGCATCCAGTCTGTTTTTGAACGCATTTATACTCGGTGCAGTGACAACTTCATTCGGGAGCTTGTTCCATTTTTCAAAAACTCTATTCGATAGGAAGAACTGGCGGGGGGTTGTTTTGAAATATTCTTTCTGCAGTTTTAGTTGGTGCCCCCGCAGGTGGTTTTTATTTAGCTTGAACATGTTGCAAATATTTGGGGGTAACAGGTGGTGTAACGCAGAATACGATGTGATAAGATCACCTCTCTCAACGTCTATCCCCAAATGAGGAAAGTCCGAAGAGTCTTAGGCGGGTGTCATAATCGGGTCAAACATAACCGAAGGGGATTCTTGTTGCCCATCTTTGCACATTCTCCAAAGAATCGACGTCGCGCTTGAGTGAAGGGTGCCAGGCTTGGCCGGCAAACTCAAGAATAGGACGGACATAGGAGGTATATAACCTACTACCCACTCTTGTATCACACCCCGGAAAGGCTTTTGAGATCAGGTATGTAACGGCTTTGGCTTTACGAGTTACACTTTGAACATGATTACTCCAGCTCAAGTCATGGCTTACCGTTACACCCAGGTCGTTGTGACTGTTAGTGACATTTAATTGCCGACCAGCAAGCTTATATGACAGGTTGGGATTATTTTTGCCTAGATGCAAAACCACACATTTTTCCAAATTCAAGGGCAGTAACCATTCGCTGCACCAATCTCGTATCCTATTCAAATTATCCTGAATATTGCAATGCACATGGCAAGGGTTGCCGTATATTTTGGTATTGTCAGCGAATTGCGAACAACTACTACTGAGCTGACTAGGCAAGTCTGATATATATAGTAAAAACAGGTCCAAGAACAGATCCCTGAGGTACGCCACTGGTGACAGGCTGTGCTGAAGAAAGTATGTTAGAAATCTTTACTCTGAATTGCCTGTTTCTTAGAAATGCCTCTATCCACAGCAATAAGTCGCCTTTGATTCCGAGGTGCTCGATCTTATGAAGTATACGTCTGTAAGGTACTCTGTCGAAAGCTTTAGCGAAATCTAGATATACTACATCGATTGGTTGACCAGAGTCTAATGAGATAGTCCAATCATTAATACACTCAAGTAAATTCGTCATAACTGATCTGCCTGGTAGAAAGCCATGTTGGTTATCCGGTATTATATTATTGGCGAGAGAGAACGCGAGAACTTGTTCGAGTATGATTCTTTCACAAACCTTCGAAGCAACTGATGTAAGACTGACTGGTCTATAGTTATTAGGAGACAGCTTATTACCCTTTTTGAAAATAGGTGTTACTGAGGCGATTGACCATGGAGCAGGAATACTATGAGACATGAAAGAACGCGTAAAAATTATGGATAGCGGTAGAGGCAGTGATTCGGAGCAGTTTTTGAGAGTCCTCGACTGAATTCCATCCGGACCAGGAGCTGAAGAATTGTTCAAATTAGAGAGATGTTTATTTACTAATTCTGGAGTGAAAGAGATGTGGCATAGACTTTGATCGCACCGTGGAAAGTTCATCGAAGGCAGTGGCCCAGCTGGTTCACTTGAATAAAAAGAAGAAAAGGCATCAGCCAAAACCTCAGCCGACTCAAGCACCGTGCTACAAATGATCCCTGACGCTGATCTAACTTGGGGTAGAGCTACCTTGGTAGTTAAAAATGATCTAACATATTTATAGAATTTCTTCTTATCTTCGGATGTTGCAATTTTAGATTCGTATGCTTTTTTTGCCTGGGAAATGGAAGCTGTTACTTGATTGGAATAGTTGCGATGGGTAGTGTAGTCCATGCATTGCCTTGTCCGACTATACCTCTGCCAAAGGGCGCGCTTGTGCCGGATCATGTCGAGTATGTTTCCAGTTATCCATGGTTTGGTGGCGTGGGTAGATATTTCCTTGACACTAGTATTCACCTCAGTAAGGTCATGAAATATTTTTGTAAATGCATTCCAAGACTGCTGTACATCCAGGTTGGCAAGATGGTTATCCCATTCGACATATAATAGTTGCTGATTCAGCTCTAGGTAATCTATTCTTTCGATCTTCCTTTTAGTCAGTCTCGCTGGTGGCGTAAGAAAAAATTGAGCGCAGAATTTCAATGTAACGTGGTCGGACTTTCCGAAGGGAGCCAAATACTGGGTATCAGAAATAAGCTCCTTATCGTTGACCAATAGTAAATCAAGCAGTGATGGAGCTTGACTATCGTGATATCGGGTCGGTTTGTCAATCAGCTGAATCAAATTTGATATGAGTTAGGGATATGAACTACAGAGTCTGGGATTTGAGGGTGGAGCCAGGTTTCGGAAAACAAAATGAATGCAGGATTGTGTAATTGAACAAAACTTAAAATTTCCGCATACTTTGACACAATTGATTGAACATTTGTGTATATAAAAAACCATTCATTGGTCGAGCTAACTAGTTTTTTGAAATTGCGTTGGTACTTGATGTGGAAACAATAGTGGGTAGACCTTTAATATATTTAATGGTTAAGTTTGGTTCGCACGCCAATTCCCTCTCTCTCAGACGTTCTCGTGAATTTTTCAAATAGGTTAATTGGTTAGGTGATTTGTCGTCACTAATCATAACATCCTTGAAATTCTGGTGAGACTTTAATTTCATCTTATTCCGCAAGATCAATGCAACCACCTCGGGGCTAGAAAAACATACTTTCAACATGCGGGGGTATTTTGTATTAGCGTTACCAAGACGATAAGTCTTAACAACCGAACCGCTCACATTTTTATCAATGCTCTTTACTATATCGATAACCACAGTCGTGTCGTTTATAGTTTCAGACTCTGGTACATTTTTGAGTATAAGATTGAATGTACGCTTCATACGTTCTAACATTTCGGATGAATCAACGTTACTCAAACTGACAGGTAAATCAGCCTTGAGTTCATCAACCGCAATGGTTACCGATGTACCGATTCTATCAGAAAGAGTGCCCTGGTCTTGTGAGATTTGTTTAATATTATTGTTGCATGCTTCTATAGCCCCACGGTGTTGTTCCAACAGACTCGCGTGACTTTCAAGTATTTCACTAAATTTAGAAAATTCAGTCACTATAGCAGACTGGTCTCTTTTGATAGATTTCATATCGTCAGCAATTGAATTCATTTTATTCATTAACTTTGCAAAGTGTTCAACTGTTGTAGGTTGATCAGAGGCTGTGGATGAGTTGCTGCGTAGCCTACGTTTAGCAGAATCACACGGTGGTCAAGTCCACTTTGAATGTGCTTCTTTGATAGACTCAACATCCTTAGGTGAAAGATTGGTGCAGGCAGCATGGATGAATTTTTAACAGGTTATGCACTGTATATCTGTTGGATTGATTTCATCAGCTGAAGATGAACAAATAGGGCAAATATGCGGCATATTTGAAAATTGAGAGCACAAGAGTAAACCAAAAATATATTTAAATGCTTTAGAGGAGGAAAAGGCAAGGGATCTGACGTTTCACTCTCGCGGGCCGGTACGAGAGACTTATACACAGATATGGTAGGCCACGAATAAAGGGAATAAAGGTTAACAGAGGAACGCAAGAATCGGTGAATTCGCGCATCTGATAAATACATCCGAACGCCAACAGCAACAGTCGTATTACGCTCTCGAATATAATTGATGACCGACTGTCACATCAGGTGAACACAGTCAAAGCGGTCGAGAGTTTGTGGAAGTGGCAACGTGATATTCGAATGTTGCGGTGGAGGGAATCTCTGTTGACCAGATGTAGATTTCAATGGCGTAAATAATGCTCAATTTGAATAAATCGCGTAATTACATTTGCGAATATAATCTTAAAACAAAATGAAAATGCTCACGATTTTGAACCTTCCGATGAAGAAATCACTGACAGTCAACCTCACAAAAACTTTCGAATAGAATCGATGAAGATTTTACGTAAAAGCGTGAAAATATATCGGAGCGAAATATAGCACGTATCACATGTAACTGTTAATATCGTATCATAATTGTAAATAATATTTAAAAGTTCCCCATCATTCCCGTGTATGGAAAAAATTTTATTCAAGGACAAAGGTCAAGAAAATGAGTTTTTCGCGATTTTCAGCAAAACGGTAAGTTTTACCATAAAAGTACCTCAGACTTTGTAGATCATAAAATTATCTATAAAAATGTATTGATATTTTTTTTCCTACGAGCCAACGTTTCTGAGTACGCCACGTATATACATCTCTAGAGTTATTATATTATAACGCCAAGTGAAAAAACTATTTTTTTCTTAAAACCAAGAAAAGCTCAACATCAATCAGATATATATTCATCAGAAAGTTTATCTACTTTTGTAAAGTGTCAGAATCCTGTACTATTTTTACATGCAATAACTGGCTGCGATACGACATCTGCATTTTACAGGAGGGGTAAAACAGCAGTTTTCAAAATGTTTGAAAAACAAGATTTAGTTCAATGTGCTGAAATTTTTAAAAAGAGTACTTCAACTCAACAAGAAGTTATTACCAACGGCATCCGCTTTCTTCTTTCTATGTACGGAGCTCTTAAAAAAACTACCTTTTCAGATAAGCATCGATATGCATGTTTCGTTAAAAATGCTAAGAATAAAAAACAAGTTCAATTTGCTTGTCTTCCTCCAACCTCAGTTGCTGCTTATCAATATCTTTTTCGGGTATATTACCAAGTTCAAGTTTGGCTTGGTTATCAGCTAGACCCTACAGACTGGGGTTGGAAGTTGGTCAACAATATATTAGAGCCATTTCAAACTTTACTCCCACCTGCGCCAGAAAAACTGCTGAACACAATGTTTTGCAATTGCAAAAAGGGATGCAGTGCTGAATATGGTTGAAAAAAGTCAGACTGTTTTGTTCTCTGGCCAGCACAAATTGTCAAGGCCGGTCGTGCTTCAATGTTGAATCACAAACAATGGAGGATTCGTTTGATTCCGACGAAGTGTCATGCGATACATCGCTATTGACGCAATTAACTTGCATCCAAAATAAAGATGAGAAAGAAGCAGGAGAAGAAGAGGAAGAAAAACAAGAAGAAGATCAAGAAGAAGAACAAGAAGAATTTGAAACTTACGAATCAGGCGAATGAAATTCACCACTTTTTTTAAATTTACATCGCTTTTATCTTTTCCAATCTTTGAAAATTTCCGTTATTTTGCAATAGTTTCACATTAAACAGGATCACAACTGTCTACCTCATAGGTGGCTTGGAAACGTGTGCATATTATGAATATAATAACAAGTTTTATAACTTTTTGAATCGTTATATCTCAGAAACGGTGGCTCGTAGGGAAAAAAGTATTGATACATTTATATAGATAATATTATGATCTACAATTTTTGTTAAAAATACTTTCATGATAAAATTTACCGTTTTGCTGACAATCGCGAAAAACTCATTTTCTTGACCTTTGACCTTGAATAAAATTTTTTCCATACACGGGATGGGAAACTTTCATATATCATTTATAATTATGTTTTGAACAATTTTACTGATTTTCAGCTTGTTGGAATTTTATGCACCTTCGAATGTCTAAATTGACCGGACTATAAAAGAGCCTGTCATTTTGTCCCTAGAGTATCATCGTAGATAAAGGTATTTTACCTCGTTTGATCATCCATGAAATCATCTAGCTAGAATATCGATTGAATTGTCAATCGGTCTGTAAGAACAGGGTGCTGCTAATAGTGAAATGTAATTGCTTTATGTTTTCTACAGTAATCAGAGACTCCAAAGCTAATGTGAAATCTTTCCAGAGATGTTGAAACCATTGATGTTATCTATCCTAAAATGAACTTGACGACCAAGGTATTCCACAAATAGATACTTTTTCAAGTAAAGTGTTTTGTGATGTGAAAATATCATATGGAAATTAATGGAGATATGAATTCCATTGAATTTCTTCTGAATTGAAAATAATTTTGCAGAAAGCACGTAATCAAAAAATTCATGTATAAACTACAATGGCGGTTAATATATCCTTATTTTCCGAAACTGAAAGTTATCCTGGATATTTTGGAAAATAACCAATTTCATAAGGGAAATAGAATTATGTTATTGTTATGAGTTATTTCATTTTGGTATAAGGGTCTAGTACCTATGAAACTCTCAATTTATACATATGTGGTACACAGGAGTGGCTCCGTAGTTCAGTTGTCAGTGCGTTAGACTACTGAACAACAGGTTGGCGGATCGAATCCCGGCCGGACCAACGAATTTATGCGGAGCCACCTCTTGGAAGGCAATGGCAAACCACCGAGAACTGAGAAGTATTCTGCCTTGTAAAGCCTCTCTATAAAGACGTTCGGAACCGTCATAAAACTGTAGGTCCCTTCTATTCGTGTATCACTGTATCACGCACAACACGAATAGTTGTAGAGTACGCCTACGCCCGAAACTGGGTAAGGCACTTGAAGAAGAAGAAGGTACACAGGAGCTTATGCTATATTATAGTGGACCGGGTACGCAAATACTTCTCCTCATGAACCCGCTCAACGAGTTGCATATAGCTTTGGCAATATTCTATATTTTCTAACCGTACACTGTTACAATCGTCCACGTTCTACCCTTCTAGCTTGATCCAAAATAGTTTATTTCTGAACTGACGTCCTAATTAGGTCTCCTCGAAAGTTGCTTGAATGTTAACCTGGGATATTACGAGTATCTCTTCATAGATAGGTCTGATTCTACCTAAGATTAATACTGCATGTCACGGAACTTTCGTGAGAAGATTTTCATCAAGAATCACATCAGGCATCACACATCTCCCGCATACTCCAAGATTGGTCGACCAAAGATTTTATAGAGTTTGTTGAAATGTTCGATACTAATGCATTGAAACACATTTTTAGCGAAATTAAGTGAACTGATGGCTTAATTTACTCATCAGGTGAAATCACAGTTCATTATGACTCCAAGATGGATGTGGGAATTAACGATAGATAGCTGATTGTTGGTTGAGGTAAATTGTTGAATAGGATTATTTTCCCGATGTAGAGAACCCCACGATATATATATATATATATATATATATATATATATATATATATATATATATATATATATATATATATATATATATATATATATATATATATATATATATATATATATATATATATATATATATATATATATATTGTAACTCAATTTAGATAAATGTGTCTCTATTGTTTACACTAGAAACAAAAATGTTTTTAACCATACTTATAAAATTAACAACACAAATTTAAGGGTGGTCTCCGAGGTCAGAGATCTGGCTGTGATATTAGACTCCAAGATGCTTTTTAGATCTCATATAGAATCAGCCATTAACAGCTCAAATAAGTTGTTAGGTTTTATTAAGAGAAATACCAGGGAATTTCGAAATTTGACAGCATTGAAAAAATTGTACTATGCTTACGTTTACAGTAGACTGTGCTTCGCATCAGTTGTTTGGGCCCCGCGGTACAGTATATATATATTAGTCGACTTGAGTCTGTCCAACATAAATTTTTAAGATACCTATCAGTCAAAGAACAGACTCCAATTTTAAATCACGATTATAGCCTAATAATGCGTTAGCACAGTATGGTCTCCCTAGAACAGCGAAGAGATATGTCTCAAGTGTTAATGATTTTTAAAATTTTTGAGGGACTAGCATTTTGCCCAGAGGTGTACAGTAAGATACAATTCAATATACTAGCCAGGAATTTTAGGCATCAGGAACTTTTTCAATTCACCGCTGTGCAGAATGATAAGATCTTTCAATTTACATTCAAGTAACATACAACACTTCGAAATGGCTTTGAATAGCTTCAAGATGTTGATTAAACGGTTATTCTTAAGAAAAATATAGTTACATTATAAAAAGGCCTACATTTTTCATAAATCTAAATTGTAACTAGACCATTGTCAATTTGTAATAGGTATTTTCTTCCGCTAAATGTATATTAGTATTGGGAGGGTTTTGTTTGGATGTTTGTATCTGTGTAAGCCACTAATTTGGAAATAAATAAATAAATAAATATATATATATATATATATATATATATATATAAATATATATATATATATATATATATATATATATATATATAATCAAATATAATGAAAGGATAGAGTAAATCTGTGCTTCGCAAGAGGATATATCAAGTTCTTATTAAATGTTGACATGATTTTCAATTGGGATCCCATCACACTGGAAGTCATCTGCGAATACGGAGTTTTGAGATTTTAAGGAATGTGGCAATTCAGAAGAAGACGCCAGAAATAAAAGAGGTCCCAAAACAGACCCTCTGAGACTCCATATCATCTAGTTTATGATTTAGTACTTTACCCACGGCATCATCGAATGAAAAATTCAAAGACCTATATGAAATCAGTCGGTTGGATTGTACCTTTTCCAATATTTCTATGCAGTCATTAAATAAGGAAAGTAAGTTTTTTTTTTAATCGACCCTTTGTGAAACTGTGATGATTTTGAATTATTATAATTCATGTGATCTGCCTCTAATAGTTCTATTAGTTTAAAGATTACAGAAGTTAGGCTAATTGGCCGATTATATGTGGCATCCAATTTAATTGTTGAAGTATCTAAATAAAAAAAATCATATCTGCTACTTATTAATATTTAATTAATAGTACATATTGACCTTGTTACCCCGAGGCGAAGCTAAAGGGGTTATAGTCTCACGACAAAAAGTTGGTAACTGGCCCGATTTAAAAAATTCCAACGGATATCGATAAAATACATATGATTCCATCAGATAAGTTTTGTTCCCAATTTTTTCCCAACGAAGAATAAAAAATTATATCGTTTTTACCCCGAGGCGAAGCTAAAGGGGTTATAGTCTCACGACAAAAAGTTGGTATCAGGCCCGATTTTAAAAATTCCAACGGATATCGATGAAACACATATGATTTCATTGAGGAATTTGAATTACCACTTTTTCCCAACGAAGAATAAAAAAATATAGCGTTTTTACCCCGAGGTGAAGCTAAATTCTCACTACAAAAAGTTGGGATCTGGTCCGATTTTGAAAATTCCAACGGATATCGATAAAATACATATGATTCCATCAGATAAGTTTTGTTCCCAATTTTTTCCCAACGAAGAATAAAAAATTATATCGTTTTTACCCCGAGGCGAAGCTAAAGGGGTTATAGTCTCACGACAAAAAGTTGGTATCAGGCCCGATTTTAAAAATTCCAACGGATATCGATGAAACACATATGATTTCATTGAGGAATATGAATTACCACTTTTTCCCAACGAAGAATAAAAAAATATAGCGTTTTTACCCCGAGGTGAAGCTAAATTCTCACTACAAAAAGTTGGGATCTGGTCCGATTTTGAAAATTCCAACGGATATCGATAAAATACATATGATTTCATCAGAGAAGTTTTGTTCCCAATTTTTTCTCAACGGAGAATGAAAAATTATAGCGTTTTTTAGATAGGCATTACGACATGCGCATGCGCCAAGGTCGATATGTACGAAGTCCTATAAAACATGCGTCGAAGTGCTCTGTGTGCCACGGTAACCAAGCGACGTTGATAGCTTAAGCTTGATTCTGCGTCTGTGTCTGCTTCCCATCCATAGAGATATCTTATCAATTTGATTCATAATTTGCAGCAAATAGGATATTCAAATTCGACAGTCAATCAATGCATTTATTAGTCGAAATTTATAATTCTGTGAGTGATTTAAAACAGAGAGAAAAAGAACAAGAATTAAAGAAAATCTTCAATCTCCAATACCCTGATTGCAGCTTACAGCCAAATTCATTAAGAAAATATGCTGAAATGAATAAATCGAAGAATCAACTAGAATCGTCAATAGATTCTAGCAAAATGGGCCGGGATAAGATATTCAAATTCAACAGTCAATCAATTAATTTTTTTGCTAAATTTTATTCGTAATATCGACTTATTAATACATTTATTGCAATTTACCTTCATTTCATTCGTAATATCGTCTTTCATTGTTATTTAATTTATATAATACATTCAAAAAATATTGACGACATGCGCATGCGCCGAGGGGTTTTATAATAATTCCTAGTGCTACGCAGTAGGGTGTCCTTCATTTTTATAGAATAAATTTCGCCCAATCACATTTTAAACTATGAACCGATATAAAATTATTATATTAGAATATTTTTGTTGAATCAAACTTTGAGATAAAACTTACTCAAAAACTCAATAAAAACCGGATGTGAACATGTTGTAAAGTCAAATAGGTTCACAGCTTAAAATTGCATTGAAGAAATATCTCGGCAAATGAATGACATGAAAATTATGCATATACCTAATTTTCAACAAAACGCGTGAACAGCAGAGCTCCGTCACTAAGATCTTATTTTTCGCGCGAAGTGCATCGCTTCCAGATAAGATTCCAACGGTATTTATGGTTCGAACAACCATGTATCAATAGTAAACCGAAATGAAAATTAGAAACAATTTAATCTAATAATTAAGAGACATCAAAGAAATGCATCGCGTACTGATAACGAAGCAGGTCAAAATGGAATTCGAATGGAATAGACTCCGCGAAGTGCAGCGCGGTTCAGGAAAACAGTTGGAAGCAACAATGAATTGTTGGTGGAATTTATTGACAGTTTTTTTCTTCCTCGAAAACAATCCCAGATACCAAATTTTAGGTCATTCGGTTTTATGGGAGCCGCTGGAGATACATAATGTATTGGGAAATATATATATATATATATATATATATATATAGGTATATATATATATATATATATATATATATATATATATATATATATATATATATATAGAGATATATATATATATATATATATATATATATATATATATATATATATATATATATATATATATATATATATATATATATATATATATATACAGTGTGTCCACTATAAGAACTTACCACCCCTGTAAAATCGTTATTATTTGATCGATTTTGAAAATTCTTTTTTTGGTGGAAAGGTATATGAAATGTCCATCTAATAAGGGAGTAATTCTATTTTGAGGCTGTTATGGTGGCCAACTGCGATCAATTTTACTGACCCATATTTCAAAAAGTACTATTAGGGATTTTTTTTCCAAAAAATAATGATGGATCATAAATCAGGATCACTTGAAACATACCTGTACCAATTTTTTTCATCATAGTATACAGGGTGTCCGAAAAACGAATAAATTTTTTTTAAATGTCTTAAAAACACTTACTATTGTAGTATTTTTGGGAATGAGCAATTATGGTTTCTTATTAAAGATTACTTTATACATATCTTCACCGAAATTCTTGATTTTGATATCTCTAAACAGGGAGCCCGAGAAAAAATAACATAAAAATGATGATAAACCAATTTATAATTATGTCAAGTTATTCTTAGTAAATATCCCAGTGAAAATCATTTTATACAAAAATCAAGAAAGGTAATTTTGTATTTATTTAGCGTATGGCTACATCACAGGTATATAACAAGAAATGGTGTCATTTTAAAAAAAATCCTTTGTTGAGTATACTCATAGGGACACTTTAATTGTATCTGGCGGGATGTTTGGCCCTTATGATCGGTCTGGCTGCTTGCATAAGGTATTGAAATAGTTCCCTAAGTATCATATATAAAAATCAAGATGAGAAAATAAGAAAAGTGAGTTGAGTTTTTTTCCATCTTTAGCTCCTGATACCTGGAAATTGACCGTCGGCACAAGGTAGCAGGTATCCATACACTGAAAGTACATAAGAACACTTCTTCATTGCTGAGAAAATAAGTAACGGGGATCTTGGACTATTACGATGCTGGTTTGGAAGTATTTCTACTGTTCCCATGTTGATTAAAAAATCTGTTACATGGTTAATGTTACGTTCTGTATGACGTACGCGTTCTATCACCAACTAATCTAATTAATTCCACTCTTTCCCCTGAAAAATATGACATTTTTCGTGTTATATATAAACTACTGAACTATCATTAATTGACAGCTAATATATAACATAATATTTTTCACAGTAATATTAGTGGAGTACTCGTTCATGATACTGTTACTGTGAGAACCTAAATTACTCGTCAATCATTTAACACAAATAATTCTAAGTTCTAGACGACTTCGATTCTAGATATTTTTGGAGAGTTATCAAGTTGTTTTTTTCTACATAGAATCGTTATAAAATAAAATCTCAAGGCCGATGTTACAACAGAAAATATGTTATAGGTACTAAGTATCAACTGAAACCCAGTTCAATTTCACTCAAAGTTCTGTGTTTGGACTGAATATAATCTAGGTTCATACTCTTATATGAAGTTGTAAGTTTTGACTGAGAATAACACTTATTGTTGAAAGAAGTATCATACAGAAAAAATATTGCCCACTAATCCTTTTTTTAGACAAATTGTATATTTGAATGATAAAAATTGATACAGATATGTTCAAAGCCATCCTAAATAATATTTTCTCACTAGTTTTTTCCAAAAATACCATAACAGTAAATTTTTTGATGACATATTGAAAAAAATATAATAATTCGTTTTTTCAAACACCCTGTATTTTATGACGCTGAAAATTGGTATGGGTATGTTTCCATTGATTCAGAATCCATCATTATTTTTTGTGAAAAAAAATCCCTAATAGTACTTCTTGAAATATGGGTCAATAAAATTGGTCGCAGTTGGCCACGATAACAGTCCAAAAATATGATCACTTTCTTGTTGGATGGACATTTCTACTGCTTATCTAACAAAAAAAAGTTTTTCAAAATCGATCAAATATTAACAATTGTACAGGGGTATTAAGTCCTTATAATGGACACACTGTATATATATATATATATATATATATATATATATATATATATATATATATATATATATATATATATATAATATATAGGGTGTCCCCACGACGTTTTGACAGTCCAATTTCTCGAAAACTGTTCATATGACATTTATGAAATTTGGCAGATATAAACAGTCAAAACTGATGTTTATATTTATTATAAAATGACTTCCGTTTTTCCTGTCATTTCGGGTCACGTGACCCAAACATAATTTTTTTAAATAGGTCAACCGGTATAATATTATAATTTTTGATATATCTTTCAAAAACAAATTCAACGGTACCACACTTGTCATCATTGTATTGTGCAGTAATGATAATAGAGGCAATTAACTTAACATCTGTATAAATTATTTTATTAAAAAACGTAACATAGGCAATTAAAAAGAACAAGTAATTGAAAAATGTCAAAGAAAATGTTCAAATTGATGACCTTGTACATTGATACAATGTTCAAACCTTGTTAAAAGATTTCTTGTAAGAGCTGCTGTAATCATTTCGGGTGTTACGGTCCGACAAGCCTGTCTTATTTTATCCTTTAAGTCATCTAAATCAATCGGGGGTGTGACATAAACTCTACCTTTTAAGTAACCCCAGAGAAAGAAATCTAAGGGTTTAATATCCGGAGAACAAGGTGGCCACAGAATCGCACCATTTCGACCAATCCATTTTTGAGGAAATGCGTTATCAAGATATTCTCTAACTGGCCCAAAAAAGTGAGGAGATGCTCCATCTTGCTGCCACTACATTGTTTGCCTTTCATCAAAGGGAATTTCTTCGAGTAATTCTGGTAGAATATTTTGAAGAAAATCTAAGTATTTTTGCCCCGTTAATGTTCCTTCATAAAAATAGGGACCAATCAACCGACCGTTAAATAAACCGCACCAAACATTGATTCCCCATATAGTTTGAAAATTGGTTTCGCGCATCCACTTTGGATTCTCCTGCGACCAATAATGACAATTATGGCGATTAACAATACCATATTTATGAAATCTACTTTCATCACTCCATAATATTTTTAAAAAAAAATGGGGTCATCATTACTTCGTACTAAAATTTCAGCAATAACATTGATTCTCCTTTCAGGATCTGCAGGAACTAATCCTTTTGTTAAATGTATTTTATAAGGATGTGATTTTTTAATACTCTTCGTATAGAACTTCTACTTATTTGTAATTCTTGTTCAAGAAATCGTTTTGAAGTGTGTGGATTTACCTGAAGATAAGCCAAAATATTTATCACATTGTTATCTCTCTGAGCGGTCTTTTGACGAGGAACTTGATTTTTACCACTTGGAAAAAAACCAGTTCTTAGCTTTCGTTCGACATAGACAAAAGTATTTTTGCTTGGAGTTATTCTATGAGGAAAACGATATATGTACAAACCTTGAGCATGAGTTTTGTTTTTTCCACATTGTACATAAATAAGAATCATGTCAATATATTCATCGTAAGTAAAAATTGAAGACAATATTTACTTATTATTACAGTGTCTTTACAAGATTATGACTAATTATTAATGACAGTTCTTGAATAAACTTCACCTAGCAATAATGAATGACAACCTATGTTGTTCCTAGTATAGTTATTTGTTTCACAGCCACCCAAATTATTTAGTGCCAAATATTGCTTCAATAAATTTAGTAAAACTAAAAAGCCCTTATTATCATTACTACACAATACAATGATGACAAGTGTGGTACCGTAGCATTTGTTTTTGAATGATATATCAAAAATTGTAATATTACACCGGTTATCCCATTTAAAAAAATTATGTCATTTTATAATAAATATAAACATCAGTTTCGACTGTTTATATCTGCCAAATTTCATAAATGTCATATGAACAGTTTTCGAGAAATTGGACTGTAAAAACGTCGTGCGACACCCTGTGTATATATATATATATATATATATATATATATATATATATATATATAAACCACGGCTTCCAGAATTTGTAAAAATCAAAGAAAGCTGCGATATGACAAACAAAAAGAATTGCTATTGAAATCTGAAAAAAAAAACGGTAGTGAGTCAACTAAGTCATGAATCGAATGCTAATCAGAAACTTCCCTAACGATGTCCAAGTTTCCAACAACACAAATCAACGCTATTTGATTAATTAAGGAAAAACAATATATTTTGTTTTTCGTCTCTATCTCGAAAACGAATGAAGGTAGACTAAATCTGAACATCAGAAAAATATCGAAATTCTTGGTCCATGAGGTCTAAAATGAATTGAGAAATACTACTCGCGCACCTAACTCTATACGGTTCAATAGACTATTATTTTCAGGTCATGAGAAATATACTTGTTGACCATGGTCAATTTCATACATTACATAAAGTGAAAAAGGAAAATTCAGGTCAGGAGGTACGTATTTACGCGACGAATTTTCGATCTAAGCGGTGAATTGTTGGTTCCCAATATCTTTGGTGGAAGGGGGCTCTGGGTTGTTATCCAGATAGTGTTACTGACCACGATTTGTATTAGGGAACAATTAGAGATTTGTCGATTCACTCCGAGTCAAATAAGATGCACTGATGAGATCTAATAAGATCGAAACAGCTGTATGCAGGTTTTGAGTCGGGGTGACTTGACAATTTCTATAATTCACTGTTCGGTTGTGAATGCAGATTTTGCGTTGCTGAATACGTATAACCAGCTCCCTTGGAAAGTTGTTTGATAATTTTTAAATTATTAAAGAATTTTCATTGTTCACTTAATGTAATGACTAATATTTTCGAGAAAGGTAATTATAATTACAGCATTCATAATTTCGAGTTACGTCTTTATTCAAGATTCATTAGTCAATTTAGTATTGCAGCCAGCTGTAAACAGTGTTAATAAATAGCTTCTACCATTCAATGTATATTACTTTCGAGAAATTAAATTTACTTTTCATAAGATGTACGTATTTCGAACGTGAAATGGTTTATCATATTTATGATAATTCAGTGGCTAAAAGTGACCTAACTGCTGCTTAAAATCTAATTGAACTTTAATTTTATATGGTATCAAAAGGGTATTATTTCAGCGTGACTGACTAAAAGAATAATCAACTGACTTTTCTGCTTTTAATATATTCGCGTGTGCAATGAACATATAGGCCAAGCTACAGAGATTTAGAGTGAGCATTTTGTGCAAAAAGTGTTAGAAGAAAACCAGCTCCGCCATTGTTTGTCAAAGAGTTCCACATGATATAGTGATATGTTTTTCACTCGACTTTATTATTTATATCTTTGTTATTAACAATTTCATGCAAAAAATCGCGTATTTTTTAGTTTTTTTGCTTATAAAATTGAAACTATCAGAGTAATCGTGATGATGTCAATAAACTTATTGTCGAAAATGAAATGACGAAAAAAATGAGAGGTCGGACCACTCGATCAGACCCTCAGTCTAAGGGAAAATTGGAAAAATCCGGCCAAAATGCAGTTTTTTCAAAAGTTCATAACTCGGTTATTTTTTGAGTTGTAGCGTAGATCCTCCGGTCAGTATTAGCTATTGATATGAACTTCATTTGTGCGAAGAGCAGGAACTGTCCGATGCATAGTTTTTGATCTGTGGCCATTTGATTATGTTACTATGCAATTTTCCAGCAGACCTGAATGCGACAGGTATGGTCCGATTTCAATTTACTAAAAAGATTTTGAAAGTAGAATTCTCATAGTTCAAAACGTTCATCTTGGTTTTTCATAAAAACGCTGAGAAATATGTTAAAAATAAAGCTGAACATGACAAGAAACGGCCGAGCGCGTGAGAGTAGTTGAAGAGTGGGGGTTTACAATTATTATCTGACAACGTTTAGAAATTACTGTCACGTTCAAAATGCCGACGCTTTCGAATGTCATACTACTCCTTGCCTGCTGCTCTACCCCCACTCTTCAACTACTCTTACGCGCTCGTCCGTTTTTCGTCATGTTCAGCTTTATTTTTAACATATTTCTCAGCGTTTTTATGAAAAACCAAGATGAACATTTTGAACTATGAGAATTTTACTTTCAAAATATTTTTAGCAAATTTAAATCGGACCATACCTTTCGCATTCAGGTCTGCTGGAAAATTGCATAGTAACATAATCAAATGGCCACAGATCGAAAACTATGCATAGGATAGTTCCTGCTCTTCGCACAAATAAAGTTTATATTGATAAATAATACTATCCAGAGGATTTACGCTACAACTCAAAAAATAACCGAGTTATGATATTTTGAAAAAACTGCATTTTTGCCGGTTTTTTCCAATTTTCCCTTAGACTAAGGGTCTGATCGAGTCGTCCGACCTCTCATTTTTTTCGTCTTTTCATTTTCTACAATAAGTCTATGACATCATCACGATTACTCTGATAGTTTCAATTTTATAAGCAAAAAACTAAATAAAACGCGATTCTTTGCATAAAATTGTTAATAACAAAGACATAAATAATAAAGTCGAGTGAAAAACATATCACTATATCATGTGGAACTATTTCACACACAATGGCGGAGCTGGTTTTCTTCTAACACTTTTTACATGAAAAAATGTCTGTAGCTTGGCCGAATAAGTAATTGGGCCTTTATCGCATAACACTTTCTTCAAATAGTGACAAACGACTACTTGCTAGTATAACTAAGTGAGTTAGAGAATTTCTCTCTACTGATATACTCTTCCTTATAGATTGATATAATGATATTATAAATTGCTGCAACACTTTGCAGAGTACCTACCTTTCAACGTTTCACGGGAGATTCATTCGATGAGATGAGTGCTTATTTTCTAAATATCTTGTATTTCATTATAGCGAAGGTAATAACCATTAGGAATTCACTGATGTATCTACTATCAATAGATTTTATAATACATTTCGAGGAAAATTTTGATATTTCATTTGACTGAAACTTTAAAAATTCACTTATTACTATCGATGTAGCACATTTGATCTCAAATAAAAAATAGCTGAAAACGAGCTTTATCATCAACGGCCGCTTATTCAATCATTTTCATGGCGTAGCCTCCATTACATAATTATTTCCCTTTCATGCACCGTTAACGATTTTGGATCAAACAATTTCCTATGATGACACTCTTCAATATACCCAGGTTTTGCATCCGTACGTCATCATTGGTAATATCCAATGATCGAGCGCTCTATTCATTAGTAGTAGAGGTATTCGAGATTCGAGTCATTTATGATAGTTTGATCCTTCTCTGATTAGTTTGCATAAGTACAGGGTGTCCCATTTTGGGTACTTTCGAATGGTATCTCTGTTATTTTTGAAGATAGAGGATTGCGGAATTCGCGACACTGTGATAGTTTTTCGTAAAACTGAAGATGCCGTCAACAGAATTTTAATAGACCTTTTAGTTTTCAAGATACAGGGCATTTTTGAAAATGTTGTATTTTGGGATCCCCGTATTATCGCCGTTATCCTTCAGATTATCGAAAAGGTAATATAACATTCTCATAAATTTTTTTCCGTAGAATGTAGTAGTGTAGATAGTTTTTGTTACATATTTAATATTTTCGAGTTATAAACCTAATTCATGTTTTTTGAATGGAATACCCTGTATATTTATAGACTCTGAAATTTGTCTTTTTTTACCTCTTCAAAAATATATGATAGTATGAACTTTTTCTCAGAAACGCGCAAATAAAGGACAATTTTCTGAAATTAAATGCATAATGCCCAGTATCTTAAAAACTGAAAGGACTATTAAAATTCTGTGGACGGCATCTTCAGTCTTTCGAAAAAGTAGCTTAGTGTCACGAAAACCGCAACCCTCTATCTTCAAAAATAACGATACCCTTCAAAAGTACCCAAAATGGGACGTCCCTGTACAGAGTAGGCAAATTTTGATGTTTGTATAGGGTATCTCGGTAACTATAGGAGTTACAGAAAAATGAGAGGCGCATTCTCGAATTCTTTTTTCGAGACAAATTTACCAGCAAAAACCAAAATTTGCTATCGTCTTTTGTTTTTGAGTTATAAACAAAAGTTCGATTTTTCGACTTTTAGACAAGTGTAAATATCATGGTTATTTGTGAAGTTAGAAGATAATAACTTTTACATTCTTGAGGCACTTTTTTTTTGCATAATACAGTGGCGTCGAGAAAATTTGAAAAAAAACCGAAATATCGTGTTACGGCCTGGTATTATTTTTTAGAATGGGAATCATAGTTGATAATGATATGTTTGGGACGGATTTTTTTCTCCCTTTCTAACGTTCTATCATATGTCGGGTCGCTTCTGATGTGTAAGTGTTCAATAGTGAAAATAATATTTTACTACATTACTTTTTACATTTTTTATACGTATTCCAAGTAGGCGGGTGACAACAATGACTGAGAGTGTCCATTTCTTCTCGTCATAATATAAATTAACTGATTTAATCGTAAAAGTCAGGATTTCGTCTGAAAATTACGAGAGGTATGACATATTGAAGGGCTTTATTCACAGTAACATTTCTGATATTGCATCTGAGATATATTTCAATCGCTATCCTGTAAGAAGACAACATAATGAAGCTATTTTCAAAAGGTTAAAAATTATTATTAAACATGTTCATTGTTCTAATTTGATTTGCTTGTCAAATGATCCGCAATTGATAAGATTTTCTTTTCATTTTTTGAGAATGGTTTTATGTGATGTAGTAAAATATTATTTTCCCTAAGACTTACATATCAGAAGCTACCTGATATAAGATACATCGTTAGAAAGGAGAAAAAAATCTGTTCTAACGAAACCACGGCCAACCATGATTCCCATTTCAAAAAAAAATACTACTTTAGGCTATAACTCGAAATTGCACTCTTTTTACCAATTTTCTCGGCGCCACAAACAAGCATGATATTCACACTGGTCTAAAAGTCGAAAAATCCAATTTTTGATTATAACTCTAAAACAAATACACGATAGCAAATTTTGCTTTTCGCAAGTGAATTTATCTCGAAAAAAGAGATCATGAATGCGCCCTTAATTTTTTTTTATCTTCTATAGTTACCAAGAAACCCCATACGAACATCGAAATTTGCCCACCCTGTACAAGTAGTCATCTACTACTTCCAATGTGGTGTTGTTATTATTATTTTTATTATTATTGCAAAAAATACGAATTAGAGTTCTATGAATCATATAACATAAATAAAAGAACCACAATATAATACAATATAATACCTAGATAACAAATTCACAGAATGGCTACGCAAAAGCGTTAAAAGATACACGTTTCACATCTAGCTACAATACAGGCCAATATGAAAAGAAGACAGCAAGACAGAATAAATAGTATGAGTTGGCAGCTTATTCTCCGAATGAAACACTGTTTGATAACACACTTTATCGATCTTTTGTTTTAAAAGATTCGTTTTTCTGCTTGAGTTAATGACCACTTAGTTAATCAATCATATTCAGACTATAGAGGTCTCGTAGTTCCCGCAATTATACTTGAGTATTCTGAATGTAATGAGTAGGTCCCCCCAAAGATTTCAAAGTTTGGAAATATAACAAATATTAGCCTCTACTCATAGCCTGTATCTGGCAAAATGCATTTGAGTCGGTCGTCGCTAAATATTCTCCAACATATCCCTGTTACGTATGAGTTGTGTTCAGACTAGTCCAAACTAACATTCTTCGCCAACATACCGAGGTCGTTATAGGACGTCACACATTCCGAACCAAAACCAGCTACTTGATGCATGTGATTACTTTTTTTTTCAGATATGTATCACAACGCATTCATCGAAGTTCAAAGTGAGCATCCACTGGTTGCTCCAAGGACATATATACAGGATGTTCGGAACATGAAACATAAATTTTTTTTGGGATATTTGCTACCTTTCCACCCTTGAACCATGGGTCCTAAGAGTCACGATTAAGGAGATATGTTTTTTTAAATTTTTTCTCTCAAATTTCTCAAGATCCCTCCTTTGAACCTCATAAGTTTTTTTTATTATTTCCTGCAAAAGCATAAATAATTAATAGTTTTTACTCCAATTCCAATAAATGAAATGAAAAAAGATCACACGGAGTAGATAAGATAAGTGTTGCAGTGCTGCGGGTAATAAGTAGTCATATAGCTTTGCCGTTGCAGCACATTTTCAATAGTTGTATTGAAAAAGGTATATGGCCAGTAGAGTTGAAGAAGGCTGAAGTGGTACCCATTTACAAGACTGGAGATAAAACTATTATCAAAAACTACAGACCAATTTCGCTCATCTCTAATATAGCTAAAATTTTGGAGAAAATAATATTTAACAGACTGTTTGTGTTTCTAAATAAATGTAATATAATACCTGATAAGCAATTTGGCTTTGTGAGAAATAGGGGAACCACTGAAGCCTTACATCATCTAACTAACATAATATATAAGAAATTAGATAGGAGTAAACCAATAATCACAGCCTTTCTTGACCTGACAAAAGCCTTTGATACAGTAGATCATAAAATCCTGTTGAACAAATAAGAAAGATATGGAATAAGAGGTAATGCCTTAAAATTATTGACAAGCTATCTTTCTGGTAGGAAACAAAGAGTAAAGATCAATCAAGTTACAAGTAATTATAGAGACATAATTATCGGCGTTCCACAAGGAACAATTTTAGGTCCAATACTTTTCGTGCTCTACGTTAACGATTTACTGAAAGATATGCCAGATGGTTCAATAGTATCCTATGCTGATGACACCGTCATCATCTCGGGTGATGACACGTGGAAGGAGGCGGGGGAGAGATTGATGAATGATCTGAAAGCTGTGGCTAATTGGCTTACTCACAATAAACTATCTTTAAATATATATAGCATATAGTAACTACTGTGATAACGTGCCGCATAATTTGAATATAAATATGGGTAACCATGTACTGAAAAGAGTAGATCATCATAAATACTTAGTATATATATATATATATATATATATATATATATATATATATATATATATATATATATATATATATTGATTATATTGTGAAAAAATCTAGATATCTAATATTTATCTTTGCCAAAACTAAATTTCATGAAAACTGACTCATTGATGATAATTTATTTTGCGTTTTTTCAGAGCTTAATGAATTATGGAATAGTGGCCTGGGGGGGAGCGTACAACAATAACTTAAACTTCATTCAGAAAACTCAAAAAAAAATACTAAAAATCATAAACAAGCATAATGTTCAGACGAAATTTAATCCTCTTACCCCGGTTCAACTGTTCCATTTAGAAGCTATAACATTACACTATAATGAATTAACAGATAAATACAAGAAAACTGAAAGCAATACTAGGAATAAGAGTATACAATTGCCAAAAATAAGTAAACGAGTAGGTACAAAAAATAGCTATTATGTTGCTGTAAAAGTGTTCAACATGTTAAGTGATAATCTTAAAGTATTAACTACTGATAAAGCCAACATAAAGAAGAAGTTAAAAAATTTCATCATGGAAAATTATTAGATGCAGAGCGTCTAGTGTTGGAATTCAATGGGAATTCATAGGGCGTTCACATTATATTTGATGTTTTATTTTACTTTGTTTTATATTATATCTTATTTTGCTTTATGTTTCATTTCATTTTATTCATTGTTATGTTGGTGTAAAGTTTCTTTTTTATTTTTTTGTAGTATTTTTAAGTTGGCCAGCCTATGTACAAGTAACTTAGTTCACTTCTGTAGGAATATTACATGTAATGTTGTACAGGTGACTAGTTCACCTCAAACTTCTTGTGATATTTTTTTCTGGTTAATAAATTCTAATTCTAATTCTATAATTATTAATTCAATTGACCGTAGCAAAGAGACATACGACAATTTGATTCCACATAATATGTTATTTTGTGAAAATTGAATCAACTTGAAAATTCAATGTTGAAAAAGCAACTTGAGAGCTTGATTTTATTTTAAGAACTTCCCTTCTTGATGACCTTTCTAACATTATGCTACACATTGATAAAAAATATTTCTGCTTCAAACTACAGATATTCCATCAGAAGGGCAGAAATCGTTCGGAATTGATGCGAGAATAGTATATTCTGTAACAAGGTTAGAATGAAAATTCAATGCGAGTGGAAAAGTTCCGAGCGCGAGCCGAAGGCGAGCGTGAGGAACCACGAGCATCACGAATTTTCATTCTAACCGAGTAGCAGATACTTTTTCCACGATCGAAAATTTTAAATATATATATTTATATGAAAACGAACGAAATATAATTTATATTACAGAACTCAATCACAATTATATTAGGTAAACACTCAATAATTCAAAAAACATTCTACTTTGCATTAATTGTTATATTTGTACAGTTCTCAAAAAGAAAACTGGTGCATTATTGGAAGAATTTTCAACAACTGCGTGGTTTGTAAAAGATTAACTAACAGTCACATAATTTGAAGTGGAAGGCATGATTAGCGGTGTATTAGATCCAATAATTGATGAGACTAACTTATTTGCTTTATTTATTCGATTATGCACCGAATTTTCTATGTATCCTTCTGGCACTTGAGAAGACTTCCACCTCCCATGCCTTTTTAGTGTTTCCATATCTGCTCCTGTGTCCACTAACACAGTAGCCGACGTCCTCCGATAACAATGACCAGTGTAGTGGTGTATTTTCACACTCTGATTCTGAACCCCTGCATAAATTCATAATACTTATTATATTTCAATGAAAACGTGACAGCAATAATTTTGACACTTACTCAAATTTGTCACTACGGTGACAATCAACTGCGTCAAGGCTAATGTCATTATTGCTCGCCAGTGTGAGAATATTATTATATCACAAGGGAGATAAAGCAAATACATTTAAATTGCATGGGGGCAGAGGTGTTGCAGAATATTTCTTCAATCTCAAGAGAGAGAATTCCAGCATTCTGTAATCAAATTTGATATCAGAATTGACGAATTCTGTGATGATCGTGGAGAAACAATTTTATTATTATGATCGTTCATTCGAACAAAAGTTAATCTATTAACAATACCTAATTTAAAACCTAACTGTTTTCTAGTTACAATCGTTGTTCAAACTTTTCTCTCATGTTCCTAATGCACGCCTCACACCTCTTTTTTACTTCAACCGTTACGCTTGCGGGATATTTATTGTGCAATCTCAAACTGTCGGCCCTTGTAGTGTAACATACTATTGCATTAGTAGGGAGTAAAATGTCACTTTTCCTCCCGTAGGATGGCGGAGGGCAGTAAATATTCAAGGGAGGAAAAGTCAGTTTACTCCCGTGTAATGCATATGATTTTTCCTTCTACCCTAAATTGAACCTTTTTCGAAACTTTATTCACAACACAAATAACGAATTTAACGACATAATTAAGTAGGTACACTAATATTGTTTATTAGACAAATTTATTCATATAATGCTATGTGAGCATTCACACGCAGTCACATGAATCTAAATTTTAGGATTAAGTATGTTGACATGACTGTGCAGTTTTGAGCAGCACTTATTTGAACACCATCTGCAGAATAGAATGTTTGAACAACAGCTTCAGAATTTGAACTATTTTTGTTTACCATATCGTAATAGTTGTAACTTGAGTTATTATGTGCAAGTTCGGGTTCTTTATTAATTCCCATGATTTGGAATCATGTCGCAAAAGCAATTCTACATTTTGGAATGCCAAAATGTACCGGAAGAAAACAATAGCATATATATATATATAAATATTTATATATATATATATATATATATATATATATATATATATATATATATATATATATATATATATATATATATATATATATATATATATATATATATATATATATATATATATATATATATGTTTTCTGTAAATTTAACTGTCACTCACCGCAAAATGCGCATAATAGATCGATATTAAAGATGGCTGCTAAATTAAGATCCTAGATGGAGGAATCCGTGTTTTCTCCCAATTTTTATTATAGATTGTATTTTTTTGTTCGCCAAAGTTAACTTGTCATTTTATTTAATGTTATTATAAACAAAACAATGTGGAGACAGTCCTGTTTGTTCTGGAGTTACCAGTTTAAAGTCATAGTATCGTAAGTCTATTGTAAGTACATCTTTTCTGTTGTTTCAACTTTGTGATTTTTTATAGTTAGCTCCTGATGATGTCTACAATGTTAGACGAAATATAGAGCCTTTAGTACATATTGACTGGTTATTGGAGACGGCCCCTCTTTAGTCGTAATACCCTCAAACTTAGAAAGAAAAAAGTATATATATATATATATATATATATATATATAAAAATATATATATATATATATATATATATATATATATATATATATATATACCTGGCAGCGAGAAAGTCTGGCAATAAGGTATTTCCTTCAAAACGATTAAACATATAATTATCAAATTTCCGGTAGAGATGTATTAGTCGAAGAAGTGTAATGAGGTAGCCGGCAAGATCTCCAGACCTGGCCCCACTTGCTTATTTCTTATGAGGCTGCCTAAAGAATCGCGTCTATGTTAACGGACCTACAAACATATTATTCATGAATACGTCTTGAAATGCAAGCAGCTCCTCCTGAAATGATAAAAATTCTATTTGAAGCTTCTAAGACATATTGAATTATTGCCAAGAAACAGGTAGCCAACATTTTGACAACTTGTTATAAGGAAACTGTGAATTATTTTTTATTATTCATTCAATATTTTTCTACTTCAGTAAGAGTTAAAAAACTGCATGTTCTAGGTATGTCCTGGAAAATTGTTTATCTTATTTTCTTAGTTAGCTTTTCTGCAATATAGCACTCAACCCAAGTAGAAAAATTCAAGATGGCGGCGATCACATTACTTTGACAGATCCTTTGAAAAACGCAGAATACAATTCCTTGCATAACCGTTCAATTTGATAATTATACGTTTAATGATTTCAAAGAAAATGCCTTGTTGCCAGACTTTCTCGTTAAGCGGTACAAATAAAGATATATATATATATATATATATATATATATATATATATATATATATATATATATATATATATATATATATATATATATATATATATATATATATATATATTTATATAGTGGCATTGATAGGGGGGGATCAACCCCCCACATGAGCCTACGATAATTATAATAGAACTGAACAAAAGTCTTCGTATCTACGTACGTATTCAAGTACCTTTACATGAAATTCACTAAGCACTAGCACCACTTCTGCTATTATATATGTGCAATTATAAAAAAATCACCTAGATATGTTTTTGTGACGGCTGTGCAATTGAGTATTGTATAATTTCCGCGCTTCGAACAGGCCGACCAATCAGGAATGGGCATAATTTTAACATTATAAAGTAACTAGTAGTTTTGAGCATATTTTATTCGATTTTGAATTAGTAACTTTAATCGATCACTATGAGCAAAAAAGTTCAAATGGCTATAATGGAAAATTTTCATTTCGAAAGGAAAATGTCAACCAAAATCTCCACGCACATCTCTTTCTAAATTGTATACTATACTCACTATTAAACGAAAGTGCTCGAGCCTTTGTTTAATGGTGTAGTATTATATATAAAGCAGTTTTGTTCAATGGTATAGGTAGTATAAAATTTAGAAAGAGAAGAAGTGCGATGAGGTTTTGGTTGACTTCTTCTTTCGTACATAAAATTTTCCATTTCAGCCATTTTAGCTCTTTCAAATACATTTTTTGGTCCTAGTGACTGATTAAATTATTCCATAATATTTTAAAGTTAATAAAAATTGTCGAGGTAGTAAACATTTTCTTGCGATGGCTGGACTTCTACATCATGAATCTTGGAGAAAGATTTACTAATCATGAGAATACAGTCTGGTTGCAAGTGCTTTTGTGTTCAACTCTTTTCATCAGTCTCGGAAGAATATAAGCAAATAGCATGTAGATAGTTTTTGAAAAAAATTAAGTTCCGTTCAGGATAATTATAAAAGTGATAAACAATTTACTGAAAGAAGAAAACAGTTTGTTTTTTCAAATATCTCAAACACTAATAGATATTTTGATATCTAAATAAGGATACAAAAAGAGGAGGAAATTACCTATAAAAAACTCCCGGAACTGTAGGATAAATATTTATAATTTTCTCAGAGGGGTAAAAATACGGCCGAAAACAGGTAATCCGGCTTGCGAAAGTCACGCTCATTTGAGAAACTTCAACAATAAACATTATTTAACTATATTTAATATGGACATTAAGGAATGAAAAATTTCAGGTTCTTACTGGATTGGTGAATGAACAATAATCCAGCGACAACAAATT